>CM068742.1:12635049-12914498 GCA_035084275.1 Hydrolagus colliei | reverse complement strand
TGGGAGGCCCGGGCTGGGGGGGGGGGGGGGGGGGAGGCCCGGGCTGGGGGGGGGGGGGGGGGAGGAGGCCCGGGCTGGGGGGGGGGGCCCGGGCTGGGGGGGGGGGGGGGGGGGGGGGGGGGAGGCCCGGGCTGGGGGGGGGGGGGGGAGGCCCGGGCTGGGGGGGGGGGTGGGAGTTGGGGCTTAGTTATGATTAAGGCCTAGAGAGAGAGAGAGGGGAGGGGGGGGAGGGACAGAGAGAGGGAGGGGGGAGAGATAGAGAGATAGAGGGGGAGGGGAGAGAGAGAGAGGGGGAGGGGAGAGAGATAGGGGGGAGATAGAGGGGGAGGTAGGAAGGAGGGAGAGAGAGAGATAGAGGGCGAGGGGGGAGAGAGGGATATAGGGGGTGGGGGGGGGAGAGAGGGTGATAGCGGGGGAGAGAGAGAGAGATAGAGGGGGAGGGGGGAGAGAGGGAGATAGGGGGGAGAGAGAGAGAGATAGAGGGGGAGGGGGGAGAGAGAGGGATGTAGGGGTGGAGGAGAGATAGGGAGGGAGGGAGGGAGAGAGAGGGAGGTAGGGGGTGGAGGAGAGAGAGGGATGTAGGGGTGGAGGAGAGATAGGGAGGGAGGGAGAGGGAGGGAGGGGTGGAGGAGAGATAGGGAGGGAGATAGGGAGGGAGAGGGAGATAGAGGAGCTTTTTTCCCTGCAGCCTGTGGGAGGCCAACCCCACACAGCACCCTCTGCCCTACATGTTTTATTTATTTTATAAAATCTTACTGATGCATCGAGATTGTGATTTAAATGTAATAATGTTGGGGAACAGGCATCCTTTCCCTCTCAGCCTCAATTTGTTTCAGACCTTTTGCAGCTCTGGTTGGTTGCTGACACATGGGTATCATAGAGAGAAACTAGGATACTTTTGCCATACAGTACATCAAACTATTTATTCAGCAAAGTCTACCTTCTCTAATTCTCTGTTATCATGTACATTCTGTGACTCTAACGAGAAGTTATCACTAAGTTGCTTGTTGCTCTTTGGGCAGAAAGTGTATTTATAGAACCTGCAATATTGCAGGAATTTACCTTTACAGTAACTAGTAGAAAAGGTCTGTGAAGTTCGATGCATTGCAATGCTGTTTAGCATAAGGATTTTTGCCCACAGTGAACTTTTTAAATCCCAAAGGTCCGAGAATCTTTATACTGTAATTTGAACGGTATTTTTAAAGACAAAAATGCAGTTCCAACATTCAATATACAGCAGCCGTTAGAAACATACAGCAATTTCATACTGACTACCTGTCTCTTGGACTACAGTACAGCAGATAATTTAAAAAAAAATCCTGCCTCCCATTGTGAAAGGTGCTGTACAAATGTAATTTTGCTGTTGCTGTAAATTTGACCAGAATTTCGTAATAATACTAATAATCCTTGCGTTTGACATACTATATAATAGCTGTTGTCGTATAGTTTACTCACTTGGCTCAGTTGGTAGCAACAATAACAAATCACATGTAAATAGTGCTTTCCATGTCAGAAATACACTTTTGTGTCCCGAGTCAGAAGATTGTGTGTGTTTAAAGCCTCAAGTTGTCACTCCATTGCTTCCCAGGCAGTACTGTGGTAACATCTCAGGTGAGATGTCAGTCCTGCTTATTATAATAATAATCCTTGCATTTGATAGAACACCTTATCACATCATAGAATATACAACAATAACAACAAAATTACATGTGTGCCTTTCATGTCGGGAGAACGTCGCAAGGCAATCGGGGGTCAGGGCCCGAGCACGGGGGTGGGGTTGGGGTGGGGGCACATGGGGGTTGGTTAGGTGTGTGGGGAAGTATTGGTGAGTGTTGGGGCGGAGGGGTGTGTGTCAAATGGGGGAATGTGGGCGGGCGGGCGGGGTGTGAGGCGGGGGGCATGTGTGTGGGGGGAAAGTGCGTGTGTAAGGGGCTGGTACATGTGAGGCTGCTGGTGTGTGTGGGAGGAGGGGGTGTGTGTGGGGTGGGTATGTGGTGTGTGCGTGTGTGGGGGGCTGGTATGTGTGGGGGTGGCCGTTTCTTTGGGGTGGTGTGTGTGGGCGGGGGAGGTGGGGGGCGGTGTGTGCGGGAGGGGCAGTGTGTGGGGTGGGGTCTGCCGTGTTTGTGGGGAAGCACCAGTGTGTGGGCGGGGTGGGGTGTGTGTGTGGGGAGGGTGCGTGTGGAAAGGGCTAGTACATGTGAGGCTGCTGGTGTGCGTGGGAGGGGGTGGCGTGTGTGGGGTGGTTGTGTGGTGTGTGCGTGTGTGGGGGGCCGGGTGTGTGGGGGTGGTCCAGTGTGGTGGGGAGACAGTGTGTGTGGGAGATGCATGTGTCTGTTGAGGGGGTGCTATGTGTGGGGCGTGTGTGGGGGGGGATGGGCGTCTTGTGTGTGGTCGTCTGTGTGTGTATAGGAGGGCGCGGTGTGTGTGTGGGAGGGGAGCGGAGGGGCTTGCGTGTGTGGGGGTGGGCTAGTGTGTGGGGTGGGCTAGTGTGTGGGGAGGTGTGTGCATGTGGGGGGGGAGCGTTATGTGTGGGGGGGGGTGCCATCTGTGTGCGGGAGCTGACTGCGTGGGGAAGTGGTGTGTATGGGGAGGTGGTGTATATGGGGAGGCGATTTGTGTGGGGGGGAGTTTGTGTGGGGGGGGAGGTGTTTTTTGGGGGCGAGTGTGTATGGGGGAGCTGTGTGTGGGGGAGCAGTGTATCTGTGTGGGGGAGTGGTGTGTGTAGTGGGGGAGTGTGGGTGTGTGGTGTGTGTGTGGGGGGGGGTGCGGTGTGTGTGTGGGTGGGGTTGTGTGTGTGGGGGAGCGGTGTGTGTTGGCGAGAGTGTGTGTGGGGGAGCGGTGTATATGTGGTGGGGGTGCGGTATGTGTGGGGGAGTGGTGTGTGTAGTGGGGGAGTGTGTGTGGGGGAGCGGTATGTGTGTGTGGGGGGGGTGTGGTGTGTGTGTGGGGGGGGTGCGGTGTGTGTGTGGGTGGGGTTGTGTGTGTGGGGGAGCGGTGTGTGTTGGCGAGAGTGTGTGTGGGGGAGCGGTGTATATGTGGTGGGGGTGCGGTATGTGTGGGGGAGTGGTGTGTGTAGTGGGGGAGTGTGTGTGGGGGAGCGGTATGTGTGTGTGGGGGGGTGTGGTGTGTGTGTGGGGGGGGTGCGGTGTGTGTGTGGGTGGGGTTGTGTGTGTGGGGGAGCGGTGTGTGTTGGCGAGAGTGTGTGTGGGGGGAGCGGTGTATATGTGGTGGGGGTGCGGTATGTGTGGGGGAGTGGTGTGTGTAGTGGGGGAGTGTGTGTGGGGGAGCGGTATGTGTGTGTGGGGGGGTGTGGTGTGTGTGTGGGGGGGGTGCGGTGTGTGTGTGGGTGGGGTTGTGTGTGTGGGGGAGCGGTGTGTGTTGGCGAGAGTGTGTGTGGGGGAGCGGTGTATATGTGGTGGGGGTGCGGTATGTGTGGGGGAGTGGTGTGTGTAGTGGGGGAGTGTGTGTGGGGGAGCGGTATGTGTGTGTGGGGGGGTGTGTTGTGTGTGTGGGGGGGGTGCGGTGTGTGTGTGGGTGTGGTTGTGTGTGTGGGGGAGCGGTGTGTGTTGGGCGGAGTGTGTATGTGGGGGGGGGGGGGGGTGCGGTGTATGTTGGGGGGAATGTGTGTGGGTGGGGGAGTGTGTGTGGGGAGGTGCGGTGTGTGGGGAGGTGCGGTGTGTGTGTGTGGGGGAGCGGTGTGTGTTGGGGGGGAGTGTGTGTGTGGGGGGAGGTGTGGGGGTGTGTGCGTGGCAGTGTGTGGGGAAGAAGTGGGGAGGTGTGGCTGTGTTCTCTCTCTGTCCTGGACAACAGTCCCCCTTGTGAAGTGAATGCCCAATTCATTCACTTCACAGCTGCTTGTGGAACATTGCTGGGCATATTTGCTGCTGTGTTTTTCTGCAAACAAACAGTCACCCTTGACACTTAGGGAAGTGGAAAGAAGGAAGGTGAACGTACAAAAAGAAAAGACAACGTGATTTGATACTACCACATGATCAAGAGTTTCTAACAGTTTTTATCCTCATGAAATACATATTAGTCCTCGCTTAACGTCGTAGTTGTGCTCTTGAAAAGTGCAACTTTAAGCGAAACAACAACAAACAGCAACAAAATTGCACTTATCTAGCGCCTTTCACATCAGGAGGACGTTCCGAAACGACGTTAAGCGAATACATTTTTCCCATAAGAATTAATGTATAAACTGGAGTTAGGTTTTTTGGGGATATTTTTCGTCAACATTTTCTTTAAAAAAAATTATACAGTAGAAGCCCGTTTATCCGGCACCCACGGGACCTGGCCATTGCCAGTTAAAGCGCCTGCCGCATATTCAGGCGGCCTACTGTCGAAAACCCACAAAAAAATTCAAGTTCTTTTAACACACATCATACACACCAGACTAAACAATAACAGATAATAACAGAATATTATAATGGTACTTATTGTTAAAACTACTCTCTTGCGCTTCTCACCTTTACTGGTTGAGGTTTATAGTCCAGCGATTCTTTTTGCAATGGAGGATACCGTGCGGGTGAAAAAAATGGCAGCGCGACTTTAAAGCCTTACTGGCGGCAAGCCAATAACCTTAGACTCTACTAGCGGCAAACCGAAATACTGCATCTGCGTGACAATGAATCACAAATGCTCCACCGCTATTGTTCTGGATAAGTTCCGGTTTATCGAATGGGGCCTTTTTCGGGCGTGCCGGTTATACGGAAGTGCCGGTTCATCGAGTCACGGATAAACGAGCTTCTACTGTACTTGCTCCCTGACTGCTTGCCCGGCTCACTCATTCGCTGCCAGTCTCACTCGCTGGCTGGCTGGCTGGTCTCACTCGCTGCTAACCTGCCTCGCTCTCTCATAGCTGGCCTGGCTCACTCACCCCTAGCGCCATCGTTCCCCCTTTCCACCTGTTGGCAAACGACGCAATAACAACAACAACAAACAATAAATTACACTTATAAAGCGCCTTTCACGTCGGGAGGACGTCCCAAGGCGCTGCACAGGAGGCGTGTGACCCGAGCTGGGAGGGGAGTGTACGGGAAGGGGTGAAACACGTAGGGGAGGTCGAAAAATTCGGGGTGAAACAAAAGGCACGGTCAAAGAGGAAAGTCTTCAAACCGGCCTTGAAAGAGGAAAGGGAAGAAACGAGACGGAGGGATTGAGGGATGGCATTCCATAGGGTCGGAGCAGAAAAACTGAAAGCCCGGCCTCTGATGGTGGGGCGGTTCGGGCGGGGGGCTTGGAGCAGGCCAAGTCCTGCTGAACGGAGGGTCCGGGTGGGCTTGTAGGGGGAAAGTAAATTGGTTAAATAGGGCGGGGCAAGGCCATGTAAGGCCTTGAAGGTGAGGACGAGGATCTTGAACTCGATCCTCTGGAGGATGGGGAGCCAATGGAGACGGGCGAGGGTGGGGGTTATGTGGTCGCGGAGGCGGGTGCGGGATAGTACATGGGCTGCAGAGTTTTGAATGACCTGCAGCCTGTGAATGGAGGAACTGGGGAGGCCGACGAGGAGAGAGTTTCCGTAGTCCAGCCTTGAGGTGATGTACGCGTGCACGAGTGTTTCGGCAGCGTGGGGGGTAAGATAATTGCGGAGCCTGGCAATGTTGCGCAGGTGGAAGTAAGTGGTGCCGGTCAAGGCACGGACACGGATGTGGGGGAGGAAGGAGAGTTTTTGGTCGAACGTGATGCCGAGGTTCCTGACTGGCTTTGTGAGGTGGAGAGTACAGCCTTGGATGTTGAGGCTGGCAGCGCCCGATGTGCGGAGGCGCTGGCTTGAGCCGATCAGGAGGGCCTCGGTCTTACTCACGTTCAATTGCAGGAAGTTTTCCCTCGTCCAGGACTCGGTGTCGGACAGACATGCTGTCAGAACATCGATGGTCTGGGGGTTGAGGGATGAGGCAGAAAGGTACAGCTGGGTGTCGTCTGCATACATGTGGAAATTTACCCCATGTTTGCGGATGACATCGCCCAGAGGGAGCGTGTAAAGGGTGAAAAGGAGGGGGCCTAAAACAGAGCCCCGAGGGACGCCGTGAGAAACTGTGCGGGGGTTTGAAGAAAATCCGTTGGAAGAAACAAAGTGTAAACGGTGGGTGAGATAGGAATGGAACCAGTCAAGGACTGTGCCTTGAAGGTTGAGGTGGGAGGAAAGACGTTGGAGGAGGATGGTGTGATCGACTGTGTCGAACGCAGCAGACAGGTCAAGGAGGACGAGGAGGCAGAGGGAGCCCTGGTCACAGGCGGTTAGGATGTAATTTGTAACCTTAACCAGGGCAGTTTCTGTGCTATGAATTGGGCGGAAACCTGATTGGAGGGGTTCAAAGAGTGAATGAGTTGAAAGGAAAGAGCGGAGCTGGGAGGCAACCAGTTCAATTCCTAGTCCTTCCTGAATGTGTTCAGAATATTGTTTCACTAGTTACTGAGAGCTGTAGCAGGAGGAGGGAAGGGATACACGGGACATGTTTGTTGGGGTTTAACTTGTTCCCTTAAAGTTAAGTGGACATTTCCTGCGGTGTATGTGCCCATGTGTCTGCTCTAATTACTGCTGGTTAGACTCCAGCAGTACCCCCAACTCACTATCTGTGGTTCCCATGCCATGGTTCTTTCCAACCTGTGCCTAATACTTTCCTGAATTAGGTAAGCAAGATGCATCAATCCAGGGAGAGAGTGTGGATTCCATTCCAACAATCTATCTCTGGGACAAAAACAGAAGTTGCTGGGGAAACTCAGCAGGTCAGGCAGCATCCATGGAGACAGGAAAAAGAGTCAACTTTTCGGGTCTACAACCCTTCGTCTGACGGCTGTAGACCCAAAACGTTGACTTTTTCCTTTCTCCATGGATGCTGCCTGACCTGCTGAGTTTCCACAGCAATTTCTGTTTTTGTTTCAGATTCCCAGCATCTGTAGTATTTTGTGTTTAATCTATCTCTGGGATTTCCTGATGGGTGTATTGTTTATTTTTCCAATTTGATGTAGTTTTATGCTATAACAACAAACATCACTGGGCAACACAAGCTCTAGTGAAAGGAACAACTTTTCATTTCAGGAACTCACTGTCACTACTAGGTAATCCAGATAATATAACCAGGAGAGGGCCTCTCACTCTACTCCATCTTGGTAGCATCACTCAAAATCAACTTCAGTAGAACTTGACCGACTGCACAAAAAAATCTATGGAGTCACACAACTAATAACTCAACCGAAGATTACTTGTTAGAAAATAATCTAATAAATAACTGCAGTAAAAGCCCATGTATCCGGTACCCTCGGGATCTGGCCAATGCCGGTTAAAGCACGTGCCAGATATTCGGCCGAAAACACCCCACTAAATATTTTAAATTAAAATTTCAATGCATATCTCCGGATAAATTCCGGTTAATCGAATGCAGACTTTTTGGTGTGATTCCGGTTAAATGGAAGTTGCGGTTGATCGGGTGCCGGATAAACAGGCTTTTACTTCAAGCGCTCTGAGACGCCATCCGGCGTGGAGGGCGCTATATAAATCGAAGTTGTTGTTGTTACTGTATTTCAGAAGAGTTAGGTCAACCTAATAGGCAATCTGGTTTAATTGTGGAAATCAAATCAATCAATCAAAACTTACATTTAGTACAGTTAGGTAGGGACAAGAGCAGTGGGGGAGGGGTCAGGGCAGGATGAAGAAGAGTAGGAAAATTTACTGTATATTTGTGGGCAAAACGGAAAGCCCCGTGATATAATGGGTCACTAGAAACGCTTTTCGATAAGTATCACCAAAGAGACTATGTATGAAGTTTCTTAACACATAGCCAGAAGTGCTGAGTTATGATTTGGATTGTGTGAAAGACTTTCTCTCCCCTCCCACCATCACAATGTGAAATAGAGATAAAATGGTTGAATTGACCTCCAGGCTTCCACGCCGTGGACTTATAATGATGAATTGCTGGTATGAAGCAAGCCTTTCTGCAAATTCACAACACACCTGGAAATACAGGTGCAGTAACCCTAGAAGAATCTTACTAATGTCATACCATGAGAATGTGAGTGCCTCGGTGTTTGAGTATTACAAACCAGGATGGGGTTAAATTTCTGCACGACTGCATTCTTTAGAACAGTGGTTCCCAACCTTGGGTCCTGACCAAAATCAAGGTTACGGGGGTCCTCAGTAGGGTGGAGAAGGGTCATCAGAAAAAAATATTCTTCCTTTTTTTAATGTTGAAAATGCTTTTTTAACGCTAAAAAAAAAACTTTTACCGCTTAAAAAAAAAAGCTTTTAACGCTAAAAAAAATGTGACACCGCCGACCAATTTGTATAAAGAGCGCACTTACCAGCTGCGCTGAGTCCACAGAAGGAGATAATGCTTTGGCTGAGCTGAGCTTCAGTCGCGATATCACCACCTAGTGGTGGGAGCACCGGTTGGAGGCTAATTTGGTTTGCGGGGGAAAAAAGGTTGGGAGGCTGCTTTAGATTAAGGCAACTGTTTTGGTTAGTTACAAATAGAATTTTATAACTTGTGGATTTTTTTACACATTTGAACTGCTCATTTTTTTCATGTTAGCTGAAATCGAAGTATGTTACCTGTTGAAACAGGAACGCTTGTGGTTGGGTGTTTGTCTACAGATTGATTTTCTGGCTACATCTCAGTGATAAGAAAGTCAGGAATTGCTCCCGTTAATCAGAAATAATTATTATTTTAGTTCGCTGTTCAATTACTCTTTTCTGAGTGCACCAAGCCAAATTCAAAACAGTAGTTTAAATTATATTTACACAGAATTACAGTTAAGGTCATAGTTGTGTGTTTGTACCCTGATTCTATATTTCAACAGTACAAACTGATAGGTGAAGTCTTGTTATATTTTCCAAGAGTTTTTCCCGTTGTTTTGCTTAACATTCCCTCAGATAAGAGTGATCATTTACTTCATGGCTATTTATGGGTCGTTACTGGTGCAAATTGGCTGCCTACAAAACACATCATTGTTACACTTTTTATGGCCAAGGGCAAAAGTACTCCTTTTATTCTTTCCTTTTAAACCTTAATTCAACGACGACTGGTTTTGTTTCACAAATTGTAATTGTTGAGTTTCAAATTGTACATGTGGTCCATTGCCAAACAATGGTATATTCCCCATTCATGCCCCAGTGTTGCTATGATTGTCACCTGTGACACCGCAGTAGATTTCTCCAGTGATCTGCTCCGCAGAAAGTTCATCTGATCCAGATTTCTGCAGGTTAAGATCACACGACCCCACAAAGCTCTGCATTCTCTACTGTCATCGCCGAACTCTATTGGTTCCAAAGTTCACAATCCTTGATCCAGTCTCAAAATCCTTCCACAGTCTCTTCCCAGCATAACTGTGTGATTGTCTTCAGTGACTGTAGCTTTGTTCTCCACCCTGCTTTTCTGACTCTGGCCTAGTGTTTGCTCCTCCTCGCTCTACTCCCTCTTCAACCATTCCACGTTTTACCCACAAAATACCCAGTCTTTACAATATATGCTGTGAAGTATTATTAGTATTATTCCCTGAGCTTTTGGCCACCAATTCCCTTGTCCTCTTCCCGAATCAATTAGCTTTGTCACCTCTCTCCACTCCTTCAAATGCTTCCTTAAACCATTTCTCTTCAACCGTGCCTTCAGTCAACATCTTTGAATCTCGTATTTCCTTTCCTTTCTCTGTATCCACCGCTATATTTCTCAAGTAGCTTTGAGGCATTCCTTTGTGTGAAGGTCTCTCCAAATAGAAATTGTTAAATGAACCATCCGATTATGCTGTAGTGCGCTGGAGGCTTTACTCCAGCTAGTAGCTCAGTGGGTTCTCTGATTGAATGATCAGAAGTGCCCTGCATTTGTGTTTGCATCACATGGTTTAGCTCATGTTTGTTGTACGATTAATCTCTTCAGTAGTTGTTGCATTAATCCTTGGAGGTAGGCCAATGGAGGTTGAAAGAGTAACCACTGTCTGTAATGCAAAGCCGGTGGGAAGGGGCCCATGATGCTGCTTATTTCCGTCAAGTCTCTATGGGAGAACAGGTAATTGACCAGTTAGTAAGATGTTTTTGCTTTGACATTTTCCAAGCTCTTAACACTTGCACAGTAACTTGGGATCAGTTCAGGGGAATGTGAAACATCTGTGGGACGATGTAATGTAATCTTTCTATTACTGGTCTGGAATAATATTGCCTTAGTTTGAATTTATCTATTTTAAGGATAGGACTGTGGGGCCCATCCAGCACTGTGTTTTTGCCACAAGCACAGATGGCAGAAATGGTACGGTACTGTTTCTCTATAAGGAGCCAGTACAGTGTTTGTTCCAAATCCTGGAAGCCTCTGTGGAATTGCTGCTCTGGGGTCTGACTGTGTAAGTAGAGTACTGAGATCATTTCTAAATCTGTACTCTGTGTCGAACCGTGCTGGTCGCCTTTTTAAAATGTGAGCGTTCTGGTGTGGCTTACAGAAGGGTTTGCGTAGAGAAAAGGCTCGGAGTGAGTTTCAACTGACAGATCAATGGAAGCATTGCAGTTGGGGGCCTTGCTGCTGAGAGGGTGGGGTTTTGTAGAATGGTGGCGGTGTGTGTGTGGGGTGGGGGGGTCACCAATCTGCACAAAGATTTGAGTGACTGTTGACCATGGTGAAGGCTACTTATGTCTTGCTGGGCAATAGGGTAACCGATCCTAGCCTGACAGCATCGGCAAGTTGGAAAGAACGGTTTGTCTAATAAAAAATAATAATCCTTGCATTTGACTTCTTCTAGACGTCTCAAAGCGCTTCACAGAATATACTGTAAAGTGAAATGACTGAAAATATGTGGGCGAATCTCTCCTCCCCTGACAAGGCGGTAGCAAAAGAAGGTTGGACTTCACAACCGAGCTGAGTTATTTCTTTCCAAGTCTGGAATGTATATTTCGGCCCCGCGCTGGATCTGTTTTATTATCTGACACAGTCTGAAGGATACTTCCTGCAGGTAGGTCAAGGACAATAATAGGGCACCCAAAAATATCAATTGCAGGGAGATCTGTAGTATCCCATAGAGTATTGATTACCGTATATCTCCGCGTATAAGGCGCACTATTTTGCACGTCGGAAGATCTCGAAAGTTGGGGGTGCGCCCTATATGCAGGAACAAGAAATTTTGAGCCTCGGAAATACAGTAAACAGGAGGGGCGGCCGGCGCGCTGGCAGCCGGGGTTTGGTCAGTGTGTCCGGCGGGGGTTGGGGGGAGCGGGTGACGGGGCTTCGGCCTCGGCCGCCCGGGCAGCGGCAGCAGCAGCGGACTTCAGTGCTGTGCCTGCTGCCTGCCTTCTGCCTAACCCAGTCTGCCTGCCTCCCTCTCCTGCCTCCCTCCCTCCCTCCCTCCCTCCCTCCCTCCCTCCCTCCCTGCCTGCCTGCCTGCTTCCCTCCCTCCCTGCCTGCGTGCCTGCCTGCCTCTCTCCCTCTCTCTCTCCCTCCCTGCCTGCCTGCCTCTCTCCCTCTCTCTCTCCCTGGCTGCCTCTCTTTCCCCCTCTCTCTCTCTCTCTCTCTCCCTCCCTGGCTGCCTGCTTGCCTCCCTCCCTCCCTCTCTCTCTCTCTCTCCCTCCCTCTCTCTCTCCCTCCCTCTCTCTCTCCCTCCCTCCCTGCCTGCCTCTCTCCCTCTCTCTCTCCCTCCCTGCCTGCATGCCTCTCTCCCTCTCTCTCTCCCTGGCTGCCTGCCTGCCTCCCTCCCTCCCTCTCTCTCTCCCTCCCTCCCTGGCTGGCCTGCCTGCCTCTCTCCCTCTCTCTCTCCCTCCCTCCTTCCCTGTCTGCCTCCCTCCCTGTCTGCCTCCCTCCCTGCCTGCCTGCCTCTCTTCCTGTCTGCCTGCCTGTCTCCCTCTCTCCCTCCCTGGCTGCCTGCCTCCCTCTCTCCCTCCCTGCCTGCCTCCCTCCCTGTCTGCCTCCCTCTCTCCCTCCCTGCCTGCCTGCCTCTCTCTCTCCCTACCTACCTGTCTCTCCTCCCTTCTGCCGGCAATATCATTGAAAATGCTTCCGTTTTTTTTCACCAAGGAAAGGTCAAAAGTGGGGGGTGCGCCTTATACGCGGGTGCGCCTTATACGCGGAGATATACGGTATTGCACTTGGCTCACAGGTGATAGGCCCCAAGTTTGATGGGGGCAAAAACGTGAGCAAGTTTCCTTACTCCACACGCCTGTTTGCCTAGTAGTAAGGAGGAACCCGGATGTTAGTCAAATGGCAGGTCAGTTTCCAGGGATAATAATCTCTGCTGCCCCCCCAAATTGATGATTATTATCATTATTATCTATGTCGAGGAAGTTGCAGTATGTGGGGTAGAAATTCCACCTATTTATGTTGCATTTTAGCGCCATGGGGCGCCCTTCTGGCTTGAAAGGCGATATACAAATGTAATTTTTTTATATTTCGGTGTGTTCAGAATCTTTCTTTTGTTCTTTTAAACAGGACATCAAAGTTCAGACTGAATTTAACAATTTTATGAATTCTGGATAAAATGCTAACGTAAATAGACTAAATCTTTGCTCATATGGAATTTCCCCCCCCAATAGTGTTTGGGTTTTGCTTTGTCGGTGTGGAAAACATTCAGTTTGTAATTTCTGAGGAATTATCTGACCCTATCACCCCAACCTCGCCTGGCTCCACTTGCTCCCCATCCTCCAGAGGGTAGAGTTCAAAATCCTCATACGCGCTTTCAAAGCACTCCATGGCCTTGGTCCTCCCTAACCTCTCACTGGCCTTCGCTCTGTGGAATCTGGCCTACTGGATGCCCCCTGCCTGCCCGTCACATCATCGGTGGTCGGACCTTCAGCCCCCCCCCCCCCCCCCACTTATTTACCCTGCAGGCTGCTCATTGTAATCAATGAGTGCCCTGCCCCCTCTCTCCCCTCTGTGCCATCCGCAGCCTCCTGCAGGCTGGCCATGGCTCGTTAACCTGCCATCTCGCGTCTCAGCGTGCGCACTCGGCTGCTGCCCCAGACCCGAGCTGCCCTTCCCTTAAAATGCCCCCCTCTCTGCAACTCTCCTGCTCTGTCCTCTCTCTCCGCCCTCCCCGCCTCTATCCCCACTCGACTCTCCCACAGCCTCCTTCTGCACCAAACTGGGAATCCTCCGTCGGGCTCACCATGGCACTCGGCGTTGGCTGTCTAGCGGCCACACCAACCGCCTCATTCCCCATCACCGCCACCAGCCACAGATCCCGGGGGGCTAACCACTCCTCCCTCATCCGCATCCCCACCACCCCTGCCAACCAATCCGGTCCCCCCTCCCACCCCACATATCCTTCAGCCAACTGCTCCATCCGCATTGGCCTCCAAAATGTACCTCTGGCTCCCTCTGCCATCAACGATCTCATCCTCAATGAGAATGTTGATATCATGGCCCTAACAGAAACCTGGATCACCCCAGGGGACACCTTCCCCCTCACTGAGGCCACACCACCCGGCTGTACATCCCATCACATCCCATGCCCCAACCGCCAAGGTGGTGGTGTGGCCCTCATCTCTTTCGAACACCTCACCCTTTCCCACTCCTCCCATCTCTCCCTCAAAATCCTCTTGGTTTACCGTCCCCCAAAACCCTCCCCAGCCTTCATCTCTGACTTCTCCACACGCCTAGCCTCCCTCTGCGCCTCCTCTGATCGCCTCATCATCTTCGGTGACTTCAACCTCCACTTCACCCCCTCCTGCTCCACTGTCTCGGATGTCACGATCACCGATAAGGCCATCTCCGACCACCATTTCATCTCCTTCAACTCCTTTATCCCTCTCCCCTCTACCCCCAAACCTACCACCATCCTCTACCGCTCATGGAAGAAGATCTCCCCACAAACTCTCCACTGCCTTGGAGTCCTCCGAACTCCTTTCCCTCTGGCCCACCTCCCGCACTGACCCATCCTCCGCACTCACACTCCTCCACAACACCCTCTCCACCATATTCAACACTCTTGCCCCCTCACTCCCGAACTGCCTCCTACTCCTGAGCCTTACCCTGGTTCTCCACCCACTTCCGTTCCCTCAAGGTCCAGGTGCGGGCCGCTGAACGCACCTGGCTCAAATCCGGCCGAACGGTCCACCAGCATCTCTGGCTGGACCTCACAACGTCCTACCGCTCTGCTCTAGCCTCCGCCAAATTGTCCTTCTATTCCACGACAATCCTGGAGGCAAAGGACAACCCCAGGCTTCTCTTCTCCACCACCAACCAGCTCCTCCGTCCACCCTGTCTCGCAAGTGCTTTCCTCCAACTCCTGCTGTGAGGAGATGCTGGATTTCCTTTCATCCAAAATCAAGGGAATCCGCTCTGCGGTCACTGCCCCTCCAATTTCCACCCACTCCCCACCTCCCCCCCACAGCCCATCTCCTACCCATCCCTCCTTCCACACCTCAGATCCCATCTTCCCATCCTCCGTCACCTAAACCATCTCCTCCATGAAGCCCACCACCTGCTCCCTAGACCCCATCCCCATTCCTCTCCTTATCACCCACCTTCTACCCCCACTAATCGCTCACCTGTCCCTTTCATCTGGGACCGTTCCCACTCCCCTCAAAACTGCCACTAACACCCCCATCCTAAACAACAACAACTTTGATTTATGTAGCGCCCTCCATGTCGGATGGCATCTCAGAGCGCTTAAAGAAACCTTCCCGTGATGTGTCGCAGCTCTCAAGCTACCGGCCCATCTCCAACTTCCCTTTCCTGTCCAAGGTCCTCGAAAGAGTGATTGCCTCCCAGCTCCGCTCTTTCCTCTCAATCCACTCACTTTTTGAGCCCATAGCAAGGAAACTGCTCTGGTCAAGGTCACAAACGACATCCTGACAATCTGTGACCAGGGCTCCCTCTGCCTCCTAGTCCTTCTCAATCTATCCACCGCCTTTGAAACTGTAGACCACGCAAACCTCCTCCACCGCCTCTCCTCCCTTCTCAACCTTCAAGGCTCTGTCCTTGATTGGTTCCGGTCATACCTCTCACACCACCTTCATTTTGTCTCCTCCAACGGCTTTTCCTCTGGCTCTCGCACAGTCTCATGTGGCATACCCCAGGGCTCTGTCCTTGGCTCCCTCCTCTTCACCCTCTACATGCTCTCCCTCGGTGACATAATCCGTAGACATGGGATAAATTTTCACATGTATGCGGATGAATCTCTACCTTTCCGTTTCCACCCTCGACTCCAGGACTACTGGCGTTCTGACTGTGTGCCTGTTCAACATTGAGTCCTGGTCGAAGGACAACTTCCTCCAACTAAACGTCAATAAGACAGAGGCTCTCCTGATTGGCTCGCGTCAGTGCCTCCGCACCTCAGGTGCTGGCAACATCAGCATTCAAAACTGCACTGTCCACCTCTCGAAGCCAGTCAGGAATCCGGGCGTCTTGTTTGACCCCGAACTCTCCATCCTCCCCCAAATCCGCACCATGACCGGTACATCCTTACACAACCTCCGCAACATTGCCAGCCTCCGCTACTACCTCACCTTCCCCATGCTGCCGAAACACTCATCCACGCATTCATCAGATCTAGGCTAGAATTAGGTAACCAGGATACGTCCCTGCAGGGAGAGAATGTGTATTCCATTTCAACAATCTAATCTCTAGGATTTCAATGTGTGGGTGGGATGCATGGAAATCTCAGCTTGGTTTGGATACTCTTAAGCAGCATGGTGATGGATTTCCACATGTGTCAGACATCCAGTTGACCCCCAAAATGAACTGGGGGCAGATTCCTCCTTTGCACTTTAGGAACTCAATCACTGTCGACAGACGGACACTCTAATTTCATCTGTCTGAGCTGGATTTGAACTCAACAATAACAACAACAACTTCGATTTATATAGCGCCCTCCATGCTGGACGGTGTCTCAGAGCGCTTCACAGTAGCGGATCCCAGGACCGAGCCAAGGGCCTCTGTCTCTTCAATCTGCTCCACTTCCACCAACAACAACTCGCTTCTGGAACCTCAGAGCTCCCAGTCTTCTGCCTGTACCTTGTGCTCTTCCAACTCTGGTCCATCTTCTTTAGTATCATCATCAGCATCCTGGCGGAGTCTGTGTGGACTTCCTCCCCCTGCCTCTGGAATTCTCTGTGCTTTAACTCACTCAGACGCTCCCACGAGACTACTTGCTTGGTGATTTCCCCATCATCGCTGTGAAGGGATTTGAGTCCCTTGTCCAAAAACAAGAAGCTGAATGTTTGTATAAGTAATCCCCAATCTGCAAACTAATTCCTTTTCTTAAAAAAAGCATTGTTGCAAAATTAAGTAAAAGTCTGTTTATCCAGCACCCTTGGGACCTGGCCAATGCCGGTTAAACGGCATGCCAGATATTCGGGCGGCAAGTTGCTGAAAACCCAACACAAAAATGTTTTACTTTTTTTTAAACATACCATATTAATAATAGACTAAATAATAACAGAACATTGTATAGATACTTACCAATAAAGCAATAAATATCAATTACAGTCCATAAACACAGCACACAATCACAAACCAAACTTCTACAACGGCGGATGGTCGTGGCTTAAAGCGGTACTGTTGTTTTTTCCTCTCTTTTTTTCCTTCTTTCTTTCTCTCCCTCTTTCCCCCCCCTCTCTCTTATACACACTCAGTCAGTCTGGCATCTCAATGGCTCCAAACCCAACCCTTCCCTCCACTCCTCTCATTTTCCATCTAAATTATTCAACTCATCTCCACTCTCTCTCTCTCTCTCTCTCTCTCTCTCTCTCTCTCCCTCCCCCCTCCTCACCCCTACCTCTCTCTCCCCCTCTCTCTTTCTCTCCCCCCCTCTCTTTCCCCCTCACCCTCTCTCTCCCTGCCTCTCTCTCCTCCCACCCCACCCCCCCCACCAAAACAGTATATAAACCCACAATACAGTCAGGCTACACAGGCAATACATAATAATAATAATAATCCTTGCATTTGATACAGCGCTTTCCACATCTTATCAATGTCCCAAAGCGCTTCACAGAATATGCTGTAAAGCGAATTGACTGTATATATTTGTGGGCGAATTGCGGCAGCCAATTGCGCACAGCAGTGTCCCACACACAGTCGTGGATTGAAATGACCAATTTTATTATTGTGTTTTTTTTTTTGAGGGATTATTATTAGGCGTGTGGAGTAAGGAAACTTGCCCAAGGTTTCGCCCTGACCTACCTGGATTCGAACACAGGTCTCCCCAGCTTGGTCTCCCCAGCTTGCAAGACAAGTGCTCTAACCACTGAGCCACAGGAGCTCCACATAGTCTATGTCAGAGAGAGGGGGAAAGAAAGATAGGGGAAGAGATAGAAAAAGAGAGGGAGAGATAGAGAGGAAGGAAGGAGAGAGAGAAAGAAAAAGAGGGAGAGAGAGAAAAAGGAGAGAGTGAGGGGAAAAATCGACAGTGCCCCTTTAAAGAGAAAAACCAGAAGTGCCACTACCGGTAGCATTCAAAATTAATCATACTGTTAATCGAGTCATTAAATGCGCCACCGCAATTGTGCCGGATAAGATCCGGTCATTCGAATGGGAACTTTTTTTGAGTTGCCGCTTATACGGACGTTATGGTTGATCGGGTCACGGATAAACGGGCTTTTACTGCACTAAGGTTAATGATGATAATGGCAGGGAAAGAATTTGTACTTTTGCTAGTGTAGTTTTAAGCAGCTTTGATTGCCAGGGAGGTAATGGGGCTTGTAGAATTGGTCTAAGCCTTGGATTTGTCTATTATTGTCTGTCTGAGGTTTGAGGGTCAAATTCGGTTGCTTCAAATGCAGTATGGAGCAAACTCTATTTTTCATTGAAATGATTTTCTCTAAATGAACATTTCTGACCCAGTTTAATTATCGTTCCTCAGTTGGGTCACCCTGTGGCTGAGAGGACGGACAATCCGTTCCCAGGCTTCCTTCCCCACAGGATGCTTTGAAACCACCTGCTGGGCAATGGTGAGTGTCTTCTGAGCTGCCTGCGTCTCATTCGCCTTTTTCAACTTCTTTTCCTCGCATTCGTGAGCTCCTGGCCTCCCATTCATTGCTCTTCCCTGGTTACACAGCTAAGATGGATCACGAATGAGAACTAATTTCAAATTATCATCTGTTAAGAAAGACGGTAGATTTTTATAATGCCCATTCAGGTCAAAACACCTCAAAGTACTTTGTGACATTTTTACATTATAGGTGCTGAATCAAACGCAAGGGTGGTGTTTATTATTACTGTTTATTATTATTGATCTAGGTGAACAACAAAATTACTTTTGTATAATGCCTTTTATGACAGTCAGCGTTTCAGACCCGAGCTGGGAATCGGGTTCAGGGAGGGTGGAGGGTAGGTGGAGGAGAGTGTCAGAAGGCACGGTCGAAAAGAAGGATCTTGAAGGAGGCAAGGGAGGGTTGAGGCGAAGGGACTGTGGGATGGAATTCCGGAGGCTGAAGCCCACCCGCCAATGGTGGGGTGGGTGAGTCAGGGGACATGGAGTAAGCTGAGCCCACCGAGCAGAGGGAGCGGATACAACAACAATAAAATGACAGAGACTTTGACCAGGGCTGTCTCCATGAGGGTTGCAGGGTTGTGGAGCTTGGTGTGGAGGTGGACATGGACTTTGAAGTTCTTCAGGCATGATCTGCCTCCGATGGAGGGAGGAATAGGGGAGGCTGACACGCCGGGTGTTGTGAAGACGGCATGTGTGAAGAAGACATGAGTGGGAGTTTCAGCGGCCTGAAGGGTGAGGTGGAGTAAGGCAATGTTGTGGAGGTAGAGCGGGTCATGGCATGGATGTGGGGGAGAAAAGACAGTTGGGGATAGAAGAAGGCACCTAGGTTTCTGACTGGCTTGGTGAGGTTGAGTGTTCAACCATGGAGGTTGATGCTGCCAGCGCCTGATGCAGGAAGTGGGGCCTCGGTGCTGTTGACTTTAGAAAGTTAGCTCTCATCCAGGACATGATGTCTGACAGACAGTCTGTCAGGACAGTAGAGGTCCTGGAATTGAGGGTGGAGGCAGAATGATAGGGTTGGGTGTAATCCGCATACATGTGGAAGTTGACCCCCATGTCTACGGTTAATGTCACCAAGGTTGGTATTGGGTTAGGAGGTCACAGAGGTAGAGGGGAGCAAGGCCTGGGAAGGTTTTGGAGGTGAGGAATGGGATCTCCAACTGTATCCGCTGTGTGATGAGAAGCTAGTGGAGCGGGTGAGGATGCGGATGATAAGATCGTGGAGCCTGGTTCAGGTGAAGTGACAGGGCTGCAGAGTTCTGGATGATCTGCAGCCTATGGAGGGAGAAGTTGGGGAAGATGAAAATCAGGGCATTTGCATAGTGGAGCTTGGATGTTATGAATGTGTGTATGTGGCGGTGAAATAGTTCCGTTGAAGTTGGAGAGGAGACTGAATGAAACAATAAGGTATCCTGCACCAGGAAAATAAATTTGGAATGTTGCTTCCTGGAGATTACCTGACGGTTATATTTTGGGGGCTGTGTTGCTGCCTGGTTTCATTATTTTCATGTTAGAGTCTGAAGAATCCGCAGCAGAAGATATTATGTTGTCTTTTAAAAAAAAAAAAATCATGGTTATTTCTTCATTTCCAAAGTAAAAGAGAAGCTTTAATTCATTTAGGGACAGCAGCCCAACACACATACGCGCACACACACACACACACACACACACACACATTCGATCTCTGTTTGGGCAGCTGGGAAAGCTCCTAAAGGAAAGTTTGAGCTTGTCATTTTCCCAGGAGGGAGTTGGAGAAGAGAACGGATTGGATGCTGTTATATTGAGCTGCTCTTGTGCAATTCCTTGCAGCTGTCTTCGAAGAGCCTTGTCGGCAGGGACGTGACGGATTGCCTGACTGCTCGGCTCTCTTGGCTGGGGAATGGTATCTTATGTAAGCCTGTAGGAGACCTGGAGTAGGGGAGGGAATACATAGGAATGGTGTGTCCTGTAGCTCAGAGGTTAGAACACTCGCCTTGCAAGTGAAAGACCTGGGTTCGATTCCCAGCAGGATGAAAACTTGGGCAAGTTTCCCTACTGCACACTGGAGTCGATTAGGAATCAAGAGCAGAGGTGCAAGTGAAGTTGATTGGTATAACAATGCATTCCTCTGTTAAGGGCATTTATTACATTTTTTTTTTGAAGGTTTAAATGGTTGGGTGGAAACAGGGCAAAGTGTATCATTAAATAATTTAAATATGCCCTCACAATTTGACTGGCAATAGAACTGTCAAAATTGAATGGAAATTCTGCTCATTGCTTCCCTCTTGTTGTACTGTTTGTATGTTTGTAAATTAATTTGGGGCCAAGGGTTCAGATTTACTCCACTTTTGTAGCGTTTTGGAGCATCCAGAATTTAGCGAAATGTGTACTTAAAATACAACTTTAATTTTGAATTGTGTTTTCTTTAAATTTCTTTTAAGAAGTACAGACAACTTCAGATTTAGGACTGAATTAAACAATTTGATATACCTGAGCCTTCTGAGAAACAACATCAACAGAATAAATCTAGAGCTGGGTAAAATTTATCCACACAATAATAATACCGTATATCTCCGCGTATAAGGCACACCTTTTTTCAGGTCGGAAGATCTTGAAAGTTGGGGGTGCGCCCTATACGCAGGTACAAGCAATTTTGAGCCTCGGAGATACAGTAAACAGGAGGGGCGGCCGGCGCGCTGGCAGCCGGGGTTTGGTCAGTGTCCGGCGGGGGTTGGGGGGGAGCGGGTGACGGGGCTTCGGCCTCGGCCGCCCGGGCAGCGGCAGCAGCAGCGGACTCCAGTGCTGTGCTTACCTTCTGCCGAACCCAGTCTGCCTGCCTCACTCCCTGCCGCTCTCTCCCTCCCTCTCTCCCTGCCTGCCTGCCTCTCCCTCCCTCCCTCCCTCCCTGCCTCTCCCTCCCTCCCTCCCTGCCTGCCTGCCGGCCTGCCTCTCTCCCTCTCTCTCTCCCAGGCTGCCTGCCTGCCTCTCTCCCTCTCTCTCTCTCTCCCTGGCTGCCGGCCTGCCTCTCTCCCTCTCTCTCTCCCACGCTGCCGGCCTGCCTCTCTCCCTCTCTCTCTCCCTGCCTCCCTCTCTCCCTCCCTGGCTGTCTGCCTCTCTCTCTCTACCTACCTGTCTCTCCTCCCTTCTGCCGGCAATATCATTGAAAATGCTTCCGGTTTTTTTCACCAAGAAAAGGTCAAAAGTGGGGGGTGCGCCTTATACGCGGAGATATACGGTAATCCTTGCATTTGATATAGCGTTTTTCACATCTTATTGACGTCTCAAAGCGTTTCACAGAATATACTGTAAAGTGAATTATTGCGACGCCCTCCTCTCCGATCTCCCCTCCACCACAATCCACAAATCCAGCTAATCCAAAACTCTGCTGCCCGTATATTCACCCGCTCTAAGCTTCGCTCCCCCATTACCCCAATCCTTGCCAGACTTCACTGGCTCCCTATCCCAGAGAGGATCGACTTCAAGATCCTCACCCTTGTTTTCAAATCCCTCCACTCCTCTGCACCCCCCTATCTCTCTGATCTCCTCTCCCCCCATACCAGCACCCGCTGCCTTCGCTCCTCTCGGTCTGGCCTCCTCCATGTCCCCCGAATCCTCCACTCCACCCTTAGCGGCCCTGCCTTCAGCCACTACGCCCCGAGGCTCTGGAACTCCCTTACTCACTCCCTTTGCCTCGCCCCCTCTCTTCCCAGTTTCAGGTCACAACTGAAGACCTTTCTCTTCGATCGGGCTTTGGTCACCTTTCTGCCCCTGCCCCTGGCTCGGTCCCGGGATCCGCTATTGTAAAGCGCTTTGAGACGCCGTCCGGCGTGGAGGGCGCTATATAAATCAAAGTTGTTGTTGTTGTTGACTACTGTATAATTGTGGGCGAAACGCGGCAGCCAATTGCACATAACAGTGTCCCACAAACAGTCATGGATTGAAATTACAATTTTTATTATTGTGATTTTTTTGGAGGGATTATTATTAGGCATGTGGAGTAAGGAAACTTGACTATAGTTTCGCCCTGATCTGCCTGGATTCGAACACAGCTCTCATGCTTGTAAGGCTCTGACCACTGAGCTACAGGAGCTCCACAAATGCTTAATGAAAGCTGCTAATAAAATGTCAACACTGCAAATTGTGTGAGGTGGAAATTAGTTAAAGGTCAATTAAAAACTCAGGAGTTTAGAGATCTGAGCCAGGAGAGATAGTTTTGATATTCTGGATTATCATTGTAGCAACAATTCATCAGTAGGTAAAAGTAATCTATCTTGTAACAATCCAAACCCAGTTCACATTCACTGATAGTGAGTGAACAATCCAATGATGATGAAAACGCTTCACAATGACAGGAAGAACTGACATGGAAGGATCAAAACGCCACTTGGCTATGAACCTATGGCCGCCACAATCCAGTTATTTCTGGGGTAGCTTTTTTGATACTTTCTGCTTAAAAAAAAAACCCCAAAGCTGGAAGGTTTGTGTGGTCTCGCTTTGTATTCATATCAAAAATCAAGATCAAGTGAGCTTTTGCTATTCTGCGACTGCATCTCTTTGTGTGTGGATCTTTTAAAAAGCCATTAAGCAGTAAGATGATTGTTTTGTGTGTGTCTTTTACAGATAACACTAATCTCTGTCTGAAGGCTTAATGAAATGTCATTTTCCTGGTGGTGTGAACTTGGAAGGTGTAACCCATAGAAGAGGCGATCTCCCTGAGCTGCACGATTGTCGTTGCATCTTGAAGAAGCCGTCAAGTGCTGCATGGTTCTCGAGGAGCCTGGAATAGAAAGGGTGTGTTCAGCGCTGGGAGACTGTGGCAGCGACACACTGCTGTGTGAGGGCGGTTTGTTCAAGTCACCTCTCGAGGCCCCAGGGAATGTGCTATGACATCAATGATGGTGGATAGCGGAGGTCTAGTGTTTGACTTTGCAAGTAATGGAATGGAGAATCAACAGCAGCAGGTCAGCCAAGGAATATCCTATTTAATTATTATTTTTTGTTGTTGCAAGTACTACACACCTCTGTTTTAAACTGTTAGAATGTACCATAACATTTTGAATTATTGTGAAGGGCGACGTGAAGGGTGCTCTAAATGTAATTTTGTTGTTGTTGTTAGAATTACATAGAGCGTTACTGTTTGGCACAACTAGCTGTGATTGTTTATATGACGTGTACCTCCACCCCTCCGATTGCCCTCTCCTGTACACCATTGTTATTTTCTCTGTTATAGTTGGAATCTTGTTTTTAAAAAGAAACCCAGCAGATTTAGGATTTAATTGAAATATTATATTTCTATTACATATACAGATAGCTTAACGCTGCTTTGGTCAACATTGTTTTGTTATTACGTTGCTGATACACAGGGAACATATATCATTTAACGTTGCGACGTTCGCTATTAAGTCATTTGCCAGTGGGTGGAAACAAACTATTGTAGATTGGGTAGCGTAAGCCCCCGTCCGGTATTCTTACGCAGCGTCCATCCTCAGCCTTAATGTCGCCATTTTAAGTTTGTGCGCCTGTGTGAGATTGGTAAAAAAAAAAAATTATATCGTGATTTATTTGTGCAATCCTCTATAAACATAAGAACATAAGAATTAGGAGCAGGAGTAGGCCATTCAGCCCTTTGAGCCTGCTCCGCCATTCAATAAAATCATGGCTGATCTTCTTACCTAACTCTAATTACCTGCCCTATCCCCATATCCCCTAATCCCTCTATTTTTCAAAAATCTATCAGTCTCAGCCTTGAAAATGTTCAAGGACTGAGCATCTACAGCCTTCTGGGGTAGTGAATTCCATAAATTCACTATCCTCTGAGTGAAGAAATGTTTCCTCAACTCTGTTCTAAAAGGCTGACCCTTAATTTTAAGACTGTGACCCCTGGTTATAGATTCTCCTACCAGGGGAAACAGTCCCTCAGTGTCTACTTTATCTAGCCCTTTAAGAATCTTATATGTTTTAATAAGATCCCCCCTAATTCTTCTGTACTCTAGAGAATACAGCCCTAGTTTATTCAACCTATCCTCATAGGTCAGTCCCCTCATCCCAGGAACTAACCTAGTGAATCTACGCTGCACCCTCTCTAAGACAAGTATGTCCTTTTTTAAATAAGGAGACCAAAACTGCACACAATACTCTAGGTGCGGTCTCACCAAAGCCCTATACAGTTGCAACAAGATTTCTGTACTGTTGTACTCTAAACCTTTTGAAATGAACGCTAGCATGCCGTTCACCTTCTTAGTTGTTTGCTGCACCTGCAAACTAACTTTTTGGGACTGGTGTATAATGACACCCAAATTCCTTTGAACACTAAACATGAGTCAAAAACGCCCAGGAAGTGACACTTGTTAGTCTGGTAGTAAAAAAACCCCCACAGGAAAACTGTTACTCTCGAAATTAAATTAGATGTTTAACCCGTTTTGATGCTGTGAGTGTCTCCAGTTTATACATTAATTCTTATAGGAAAAATGCCATTACTGTAATTTGACTTATGGTCGTACTTTTCAAGAATACAGCTACGACATTAAGCGAGCACTAATTATACCCGTGTGTAATAAAAAATTATCAACCTGTGGAACATGATTGGGAAATAGGATTGTGCTTCACAATGCAGTCTTTATGACTGTTTACAAAAATAATCGTTCCATATGGCGCCTTAATTAGTTTTTTTGGGCCTTTGTCTGCTAAGCTTACCGTGACCTGGAATGCGGCTCTCATCTGCGTTCATCGTAGTAAGCGCATGACAGATGCTGTATTAATACAAGTTGTTTTTTTGTTGGTGAATGTCTGAGCGATGTGCTTTAAATTAGTCAGGATGTGACTGGTGTATCACGATAACCTCACTGAGCCTCATTCAGTGAATGTCATCTTGGGACATGTTTTGAATCGCTAGCTCTATGAAAATGATTATTATTTCAAATCCTTCATCCTGATTTTTGACTGGCAGGCAAGAGATTTTAAAGATTTTTTTACTTTTGATTAAAAAATTGCATTTTTAGATCAGAGATTTCTCCTCCGAAGGTGTCTAAATTTGAAGGACAACCAACTAAATAATTTACCTTACATGAAATTGGTGTTCGCTTTGTTGCTGTTTGTGAAACATTGCTGTGCACAAATTTGGCTGTCACATTTGCTCTCAAAACACTACACTTTACAGAAAATCATGTGAAGCACTTTGAGATATCCTCCTGTCATGAAAAGTGGTATATCAAATGTAAGGATTATTATTTAATAGGAGTGTACTGAACCGTGGATTCATGTTTTGCTTTAACACTGAGTGGCTGGTAGCTGAGGGAATTATCTCTAACATGGGTTAGGTAATAATAATAATAATCCTTGGATTTGATCTAGTGCTTTTCACATCTTATTCATTTCTCAAGGTAGTGACTGACTAGGAATATTTAGGAACAGGAGAAAGTCATTTGGTTCGGATCATTGCTTAGCACTATGTACCAAGACCTGGTCTAATCTCATGTCCTTGTTTTCTTGCTATAGCCTTTAATGTTCTACCTCCTGAGAATCTAGTCCTAGTTGTGAAACTGGTGGGTGTCTCTAACTCTGAACTAGCTTGTGACTGTAGGTGTTCCTTTAATCGTTGGAGTATCTTTCGGACGTATCCCTCTTGTGTAGTTGCATTATTTATCTTGATGCTTTGTTTGTGGAAACATGCATTTTTTGTGTAATTCATGGTAAGAATGTATATGTTTTAGCTGCTCCATTTCTGAGAAAATGTTGTTTGAGATTGTGCAGAATTCACCTGATTACAACAGAACATTGTTGAACATTCACCTGCTTACAACATTGATATTGACGTATGGGTATTATTTATGTCCTAAATAACTGAAACAACAAGCCGTTTCATACCCTGAGGTTTTGGCAGATTGGATTACATTGTTAGTAGGGTCCGTCGATATATCGCTAAAACCTGATATAATTTTCATATCGATATGCCGATATAGACATTTTAAAAATATCGATATATCGAAAAAACGATATATCGAGATAAAAAATCGGGATGCGAGCACACTGAACTACAAGACCCAGAATGCTCATCTCTATACACAATGCATAGGTATACACAGGTGCAAAGTCGCCATATTGTATTCACAGTCCTCGAATACAATATACAGGTATGCAAGGGCTGGGGGGTGAGAGAGACGGCTGGGGGTGGGGGGGGTGAGGGGGAGAGAGCCTGCTGGGGGGGGGTGAGGGGGAGAGAGACGGCTGTGGGGAGGGGGAGAGAGACGGCTGGGGGGAGGGGGAGAGAGACGGCTGGGGTGGGGAGAGAGATGGCTGGGGTGGGGAGGAGAGGGGGAGAGAGACGGCTGGGGAGGGGGAGAGGGGGAGAGAGACGGCGTGGGGGGGAGGGAGAAAGAGACGGCTGGGGGGATGGGGGAGAGAGACGATGGGGGTGGGGGGGTGCGAGAGAGAGACGGCTGGGGGGGCAGGAGAGGGGGAGAGAGACGGCTGGGGGGAGGGGGAGAGAGGCGGCTGGGGGGGAGGGGGAGATAGACGGCTGGGGGGGAGGGGGAGAGAGACAACTGGGGGGAGAAAGACGGCTGGGGGTGTGGGAGAGACGGCTGGGGGGGAGGGAGAGAGAGACGGCTGGGGGGGTGGTGGGGGAGAGAGACGACGGGGGTGGGGGGTGCGAGAGAGGGACAGCGGGGGGTGGGGGGGAGAGACGGGGTGGATGTGATAATATACAGATAGATAGAGATGGGGGGGATGGGAGAGAGGGAGAGAGACACAGAGACACACAGACAGAAAAACACAGAGATGGAGAGAGTGAGAGACACAGAGAGAGAAAGATATTTACCTCCTGAGAAGATAGGCCCCGAATGCGTGCGCGCGCGCATGCGCAGTACGAAAAACCCGAAAATATCGATATTTCGGTATATCTTGATATGAGCCCATCGATATATTTAATCGGAAAATTTCCATATCGACGGACCCTAATTGTTAGTGTAATGGGAACACGTCACTGGAGACTGAATATGTCTCTTGATGTAGCGAATTCACACACTCTACACACTCTTATGAAGCAAATTCCTTCATGCTGCGAGTTCTAGCCTGTAAAATGTCTGGAAATTTACCAAATGTACATATTATCAGTGGCTGTAGTCTCTAATACAAGCCATAACCAGCTCCAGCTACAAAGTCTCTATCTCTGTAATCATACAGAAGCACTGAGGGAGAGCATTTTGTTATGTTGTAAGGAGGTGAATGAGTCCACTCATTGTGGTGATGTTTGCATTATCTGACTGCTCTTGTGTTTTAGTTAAATTTATTGAATAACAAACAAACAACTTGGATTTATATAGCGCCTTCCATGCCAGACTACGTCTCAGAGCGCTTCACAATAGTGGAGTCCGAGGCCGAGACAGGGGGAAGAGGAAGGTGACTGTAGGCGCAGTCGAACAGAAAGGTCTTCAGGCGCGACCTGAAAATGGAAAAGGAGGGTTGAGGTGAAGGGATTGAGGGAGGGAGTTCCTGAGTTTCTGGGCGTAATGACTGAAAACACGGCCGCTGCTGGTGGAGCGGAGGATTCGGAGGACAACGAGGAGGCCAGACGCAGTAGAACGGGGGCAGTGGGTTGTGCTCTGAGGAGAGAGGTTAGAGAGGTAGTGGGGGTACAGAGGAGTGGAGGGATTTAAATACAAGAGTAGAGAGATTTAAACACAAGAGTGAGGATCTTGAAGTCAATCCGCTTTGTGACAGGGAGCCAATGAAGTCTGGTGAGGACTAGGGTAATCGGGGAGTGAAGTTTGGTTCGGGTAAGAATGCGGGTGGGGGAGTTCTGTATGGGTTTGATTTTGCGAATGGTGACGGAGGGGAGACTGGCAAGAAAGGCATTGGAGGAGTCCAGCTGAGAGGTGACAAAGGCATGGACCAGAGTTTCGGCAGCTTTTCGGGTGAGATATTGGTGGAGACGGCAATGTGGCCCGGAGGTGAGAGCCATGGGATTGACGACGTTGACGAGAGCCAAAGAGTATGATTTCCATCTTGTCAGCGTTTAATTGCAGGAAGCTTGCACTCATCCAGCTCTTGATGTCTGACAGACAAGCTGACAGAACATCAAGGGACAGGGAGGGGTCACAATTTGAGGTGGAAAAGTAGAGTTGGGTGTCATCCAAACATATATAGAAACTTTACAGTATATTCTGTGATGTGCTTTGAGGCGTCTAAAGACGTGACAAATGCTATATCAAATGCAAGGGTTAGTATTTATTATCTGCATACATGTGGAAGTGTACCCCATGTCTACGGATGACATCACCAAGAGGGAGCATGTAGATAAGGAAGAGAAGCGGGCCAAGGATGGATACTTGCGGACAATTCATTTTACAGTATATCTTGTAAATCGCTTTGAGACATCAAATGCTATTACAGTAAAATCCTGTTTATCCGGCACCCGTGGGACCTGGCCAATGCCGGTTAAAGTGCCTGCCGTATATTCGGCCGAAAACGCCAAAAAAATAATTTTAATGCATTTTTCCGGATAAATTCCGGTTAATTGAATGCAGACTTTTTTTTGCGATGCCAGTTAAACGGAAGTTGCAGTTGATCATGTGCCGAATAAAAGGGGCCTTTACTGTATTATTATTACTAGTGCTCAGTCTCACAACTGTCACTTACTTACTGGGTATTTTTGACTCATGTTTATAGAGGATTGCACAAATAAATCATGAGAAAAAATATTACCGATATCACACCTGCGCACAAACTTAAAATGGTGACATTAAGACTGAGGATGGACCCTGTGTAAGAATACCGGACAGTAGCCTACGCTACCCAAAGTACATTAGTTTGTTTACACCCACTGGCGAACTCCATATTAGTGAACGTCACAATGTTAAATGATGTATGTTCCCCTATGTATCAGCAACGTAATAACAACATAACGTTGACTGAAGCAACTTTAAGCGAGATCTACCTGTATTATTGTGATGGTAATGAACTAAAATGTACAATTGCACATTTATGAGAGAAATTAAAGATTTGTGCTCCATGTTTTTTTTATTATTGTCTTCCCTTCGTGGCCCACACCCCCACTATACCTCATTGTGTTGTTCGCCATATTTCAGCTCCCTGGGACGTCCTCCCGACGTGAAAGATGCCCTATAAATATGATTTGGATTGTTGTTTCTTCCCTGATGCATTCTTGATGGTCCTTATTTATTCTGTGCTATTTTGCTCTTCAGGAGGCAGAAAGTGGTGAAAACTACCCAGCGGTGATCGTTGAACCAGTTCCCAGTGCCAGGCTCGACCAGGTCTATGCCGCACAGGTACTGGTTTACGATGATGAAACGTACTTCTTGCAAGATTTTGCCGAGGAGCAAGAAATCGAGACAGATTCGTCGGAAACAGGTAGGAGCTGCAATAATGGAAGAAATGCCAGTCCCAAACTTGCCCCAGGATATTATTATGATCCACATTTATCAGTATTATTGTGATGGTAATGAACTAAAATGTACAATTGCACATTTATGAGTGACATTAAAGATTTGTGCCCCATTGTACATACAGTAAAAGCCCATTTATCCGGCATCTGATCAACTATAACTTCCGTATAACTGGCATCGCAAAAAAAATTTGATCAGCTGGAATTTATCTGGAAAAATGTATTTTTACAAACAAATTTTTTTTTGCGTTTTCAGACGAATATCCGGCACGTACTTCAACTGGCATTGGCCAGGTCCCGAGGGTTCCGGATAAACTGGCTTTTACTGTATATATATTTTTCTTATGTATTTTCTTTCCTTTGTGGCCCACTTCTCCACCATAGCTCATTACGTTATTCATCATTTTGTGTGGGTGAATGGAGGGACAGGGTCATGGAAGGATTTCCATGGCCATTCCGTGATTGGTACGTGGAGGTGACTTCAACTAGATGATAACCATGCAGGGCATGAGTAGATGGGTTTCTGTCTACTTGGACGTGACTCCTTCTTGAAGCCTGGTTGAAGAGCCCAGGCAATGTCTCTCTGGAGCATAATGATAATTATTTCAGACTGAGGCACCATCCCATTGGAATCAGCAACTTTCCACTGCATGGTGTAGAGCCCACTTCACTCTGTATGTGTGGGGCAGGGTGGGTTATGTTGACCGGATCACAGACTGCTTGTCATGAGGAAGGATATCAGAGCCAATTCTGATTCTGTCCATGACTGACATTGACTCAGGAAAACTTGATAGAGGGGGTTATTAGATAGTCATCAACCGTGCAATTGCTTCCTTATTATCTTTGCCTCTTCCTGTCCTGCAGATACCTGGGCTAAATATAGTCACACACACCTCAACCAGTAATAGATCACAGCATTTGAAACAAAGTTGTATATCCTGTTTGCTCACTGTGTACATACAGGTACCCCTCCCCAACCGCGGCTTTGTCAACTGCTAAACTCACTTACCCACGGTTTGCTAAATGCGACAACCCTTGCTAACTAAGCAATGGTTATTGCTTAACCCTTGCTTATGCATGGGTTTTAACACTATCGTTTGGCGCTAGGACCCAGTTGCGATGTCGCAATCAACCAGCGAGATCTCTCTGTGTGTCTGTGTGTAGATCAGTCAGTCAGACAGCCTCACGGATTGCTTCAGATCCTGGCAGCCAAACTTACTCCCCCTATCCCCATATTTCCCACAGGGCCCTGTATTTTCCAACCGCGGTTTTACCAACCGCGGAGGTTTTCAGGAACGTATCCCCCACGGTTGGGGGTGGCGGGGGGGTACCTGTATTGTGCCCTGTTGAGCATTTTCCTTTTTGGTTCTGTGTTTAGATATTGATACTTACCACCAGCACAATATACACTTTTATAATGGATGTGATCTATATCCATTCATTGACAAAATCATGTTTTTTTTCCTTGTACAGTATTTCTTTATTATGCTTTGGAGTGGTTTACATTGTTTTCCTAATTGTAAGCTGCCGTAGTGCTTTATATATATATAAATATATAGATATATATACACACATTACAAAACATCTACATGTTGTTATGATAAGTTCATTGCAATTTAACCTAACATTTTGTTGTTTGTTCAGGAATTTGTGATGGTCGAAAGGGATGTTTCGACATAAAATGGTTACCAAAAGATGGTTGCCTAACTTTAAAGATAGTCTTCTTGTTAGTGGAGACAACCATCATTGACTAGATAGTGTTTGGATAAGCGTTTAACAGCACAATAATATTATACAATGATTTCAAAATGGTTCACTGAATGGGGGAGATTTGAGCTCCCCCTACTTGGTAGTTTACCTGAGCAAAGCTAGTTCAAATCCACCATTTTGAAATCGTGGGTATCTGCCGTAGGGTCCGGCGATATATCGATATATCGTTAAAACCCGATATAATTTTCATATCGATATGCCGATATAGACATTTTTAAAATATCGATATATCGAAAAAACGATATATCGAGGTAAAAAATCGGGATGCGAGCACACTGAACTACAAGACCCAGAATGCTCATCTCTATACACAATGCACAGACCGAAGTGCAAAGCCGCCGCATGCGCAGTACGAAAAACCCGAAAATATCGATATTTCGGTATATCTCGATATGAGCCCATCGATATATTTAATCTGAAAATTTCCATGTCGACGGACCCTAATCTGCCGATTTGCTCTGATATAGTCAAAGTTTATGTGGTGTGTATCTATACATATTCTTCTTTCATCTCCCACCCCCCCCCCCCACCCCACCCCACCCTCTGATGAGAAGTCAGACTCAGATTACAGGTAATGGAATTACACAGCAAACTCCTGGCTGACCAAATAAAGAGCTGTTCTGTTTTGTCTGAATTCACACAGTAAACTTGGTCCTCTGCTTAGTTGTTTCAGTGTCAAATCTTTGTAAAAATGTGTTGGTAATTATTACATTTTACCTATAATTGCTGTTACATTTGAATGTTGATGTTTTATGTAATGTAACCTTTTGCACAAATACGATCCTCGGAACAACTGTGAGTCATGATCCCAGGAAAAGAGTAATACCATTTATGTGTTAAATTTTAGCAATCATAAATTAATTCAAATTGTAACAGTTTTAATAGAAACCTATTGCAGGATCAATTCATTGCGCAGAAATAATGAATAAAGTTCTACAGCCCCAACTAATAAAATAAATATTTGCATTTGATACAACAGTGAGGATGCCTCAAAGCATTTCACATGATTTATTGCAATGACTGTGTAATTTGTAAGTGAATGCAGCAGCCAGTTTACACACAGCCATATCCCACGAATAGCCATGACATGAGTGACCAGTTTTCTTTGAGGGATTGCTGGCAAAACTCTCTTTTTGAGTAGTGTTGTTATGGGATTTTTAAGTTCACCTGAACAGTTGGCTTAATGTCTCATCTGAAGGTTACACCTCCCAACAATGGAGCACTGTACTCGCGGTGTACAGTATTGCACTGTCAGCTAGACTGAGCTGAAAGTCACAACTTTATTTATCTTGCTTAAGTATCTTGCTCATGTGTCTGTTGGGTGGAGGTTAGAAGAAGAGTAAGTGACAATGTAGTGCTGTGCAGAGAACACATGACTTTACAGGGTATGGTCAAATTCACTCTTTATTACAATACATATGATGAACACTTATCTGCAGTATTTCCATATATTCACTCTTCTGTATTTACACAAAATGTACCCTGGGTGTGATGAGCAAATCCCTTTAAGGAAAAAGAATAACCAAAATCCATGTCACATTTTAAAAATAATAAATAGTAATTGCATTCGATAAACTGCCTTTTATGTCAGGATGGCATCTCGAAGGACAGGATTTGGTGTAAAGTGTGGTGACTTTATATTCTGTGGGCAAAATTACTTCCTGAGCCCAATACCTATGCTCCTACCGGTAAAGAACAACTGAGGTGAGCTGCATCTATCATTTGATATTGTGCCTTATGTCATTCCGATGTCTCAAAACACTTGAAAGAATATTCTATAAAGTGAATTAACTATATTTTGTGGGTGAAACACAGCAACCATTTGTGAACAATTGTAAATTAAAAGTAAATCCTGTAAAGCAATTTTGAGACATTTCAATATCAACTACAAGGACTATTTTTATTATTAGTCTCAATGCAATCTATTTAACTTATTGAGAGGTTTCCCAATCCAAATTACATCTCTCTTCTCTCCGCCTCTGCCACCACCATCCATATTTGTTTGGCATGATTTCACTAAAAGTGTTTGGATTTTCTCACATTATTGTTTATGTACAATCTAGGTTTTAAATATTGGATCAAAGAACAACATTAACGTAACTTGGATTTGTATAACATCCTTCATGTCTTGGATATAGCTACCTACATAGGAACAACAACAGGAGTCACTGAGAACACTCAACGGATCAGGCAACAACAACACAACAGCAAAAACAAAATTACATTTATAAAGCGCCTTTCACGTTAGGCAGCATTTATGGAGAAAGGAAAGTGAGTCAACGTTTTGGGCCACAAACTGATGAAGGATCGTGGACCCGAAATGTTGACTCGCTTCCATTTCTCCATAGATGCTGCCTGACCTGCTGAGTGTTCCCACCAACTCCTGCTGTTCTTTCAGATTTCCAGCATCTGCAGTACTGTATTTTGTGTTTTATTTACCAGGCTGATGGAGCCCTGTAGCTCAGTGGTTAGAGCATTGGCTTTACAAGCGGGAGACCTACATTCGAATGCAGGCAGATCAGGGCGAAACCTTGGGCAAACTTCCTTACTCCACACGCCTAATAATAAACCACCCAAAAATAACACAATAATAAAAATTGGTAATTTGAATCCACGACTGTTTGTGGGACACTGCTGTGCGCAATTGGCTGCCGCGTTTCGCCCACAAATATACATCAATTCACTTTACAGTATATTCTGTGAAGCACTTTAGGACGTCGATAAGATGTAAGCGCTATATCAAATGCGAGGATTATTATTACCTAAATCAGGAGACCATTTTCAACCATTAATTATTACATGCTGTATCTTACACCACCTTCCCTTTAATCATAGAAATATAGAAATTTCCAGCACAAAGAGAAATTATTTGGCCTGTGCTGACTCTGAAAGATTATTTGGTTTAGTACCATTTCCTTTTGAATAAATATTTATATAAGCCAATCAACTGTTCAAGCAGAGTTCCCTATCAGCCTGCCTATCCCTCCGTTCAGCGGGCTCTGGCCTGCTCCATGTCCTCCGCCCGAACTGCCCTACCATCAGCCTCTCTGCCCCCACACTCTGGAACTCCATCCCGCAATCCCTTCCCCTCGCTTCCTCCCTTTCCTCCTTCAAGGCCGGTCTCAAGACCTTCCTCTTCAACCGTGCCTTCTGCTGCCCTTCGAACTCTCCCCCCTTTCCTACTCTCCTTCCCACCGACCCATTTCCCCTCGCCCCCCCCCCCCCACCCCACTGGGTCCCGATCTAACTGTTCAGTGTCTTGGGATGTCCGCCCGCCCGTGAAAGGCGCACTATAAATGTAATTCAGTTGTTGTTGAAGGGACTCACAAAACACAACATAACACAAGATCTGAACCCAGGGGTGAAGCCAAAGTTTGCCTTTCAGGAAAAGCAATAGGATTTGGTCACAAGGTCTTCTCTGGGTCACCAATTTATTGTGTATATGCATTGGTGATGGATGTCTAGGGCTAAAGGGGACTCAGCACCCCACAAAATCTATCTGCAGCTCACCTGTTTAACGGGACCTTGGAGGGAAAAGCCCTGAGCCATGAGGAGGCTCACAGCCATTCCTCTTGAGTAGCCCCGACCCACAGCACTGTGCACCCGATCTTGCCCCTCGCACGTTGTCCTCTGTGTACTGTACGCCCATTTTTAGTTTGGAGGCAGTTGATCGAGACATCCTCAGCTGATCATTACTGATTTTCATTGGAGAAGTCAGACACCTCAACACTCTTCCTCAACTACTGCCCCAGTTTGGGAACTAATTTTTTTCAGCGCTCTGAAGAAGCTCCTGCTTGAAGGCGGATGGGGGGCATATAAATGCAAGTTATCGTTTTTGTTGTAAATGTCCTTCTCACCAGAGGAACCAACCAGAGCCATCAATCTAAAGATATAAAGACGAAAGTCGCTGGGATCCCGCGAACAGGTCAGGCAGCATCCAAGGAGTTAATGCAGTGACTTTTGTGTTTATATCAGATTTCCAGCATCTGCAGTACTTTGCCTTTTATCAGTCTAAATATGTTGTCCTGGAAGATTCTTCTTCATCTGCTATCCTGTCTGTTTGCTGCTTTGTTGAACTGCAGGATCTTTTGGTTAATCCCCTCTTTTTATTTGAGTTTAAGACTCCGAACGTCCCATTTTTCTAAACGGAATGATTTGTGGACTACATCGCCCTCTGCTGTCAGTCAGCCTGTAGGGAATAATCCATCAAAGAGTTTGATAGAATAATCCTGCAGGAATTTACATCAACTTCCAAATTCTTAGTGACCAGATATTTGTGGGAAGCAATCTGTACATTACATTAAGCTCAACCACCCGGTTGTTCCAGGTGAAAGGATATGCAATTGTTTGCTTTCTTCTGTCTTATGCTCATCAAACACTGATTCCCCCCTCGATATGAATTGTTGCTAATTCTTGGGTCTGATATTGCTGCTATAAAACATATCACACTGCTTAGTGGTAAATTATAATTATAGATGTTAAAACAAGGTCCCTACTGCCTGTTCAGGTGCAAAGATCCCATACCACAAGTTGATAAGAGAAGTGAGTTTCCTCCAGTGTCCTAGCCCCAAGTAAAATAGTTCACTCAATGTTTGTGGGACATTGCTCTGTGCAAACTGAATGCCGCATTTCACCCACAAAATACATAGCCAATCCACTTTACACTATTCTGTGAACTGCTTTGAGGTGTTTCAATGACATGATAAGACACTAATATCAAATGCAAGGATTATTATTATAAATTCATGTCTGAACTCGGTGACATGTAAACATTTTCACTTCTTCAGACCTATACTGATCAACTGTGCCGCTCTTCTTGTTGAATTACTAGTTTCTGCTGTAAAACCATGGTGATAGTTAGATTGATGCTCCAATTCAATGCTGGGCGCACTGCACTTTTGGAGCTGCTAGTATTTGGGTGTGATGTTAAACCGAAGTCCTGTCTGCCTCGAGAGGTGGACCTTTAAGATCCCATGGCACCACTTGAAAATAGACTGAGGGTTTTCTTGGTGTCCTCGCTAACGATTCTCCAAATAAAATTGGTAATTCACTTCATTCCTCTGTGTGAAACAATGCTGTGTGCAAATTGGCTGCTGTGTTTGCACTCAAGATGCACCACATGGTAGTGAATTTTGTGAAGTGCTAACTTGTTTGGCATCGCAATAAGGTGCGATACCAAATACAGACATTGTTATTTCATATAAATGCTTTTCAGTCTGGAATCATCATTCCCATTCCAGCTTTTGATTACTCTCTGTGTAAAGAAATATTTTCTGACGTCATTCGTAAACTTGCCCTTTGCCAACCCTGAACCTGACAGCCATTCTGCTTTCCTTTGCAATTCCCACTTCCCTTCCTGCCCCCCCCCCTTATTTGGTATAATCACAGTAAAGACCAAATGTGTATGCTGTGGTCTAAGTTGTGTGTGTGCAAGGGAGAGATGACAGAGAAAAACCACAACCTCAAGGTTTGAGCACTACAGTATATATTTTTCAAAACTCGTTGAGATTATAATTGCAAGTGATTGCTTCGCCTCATTTTCTGTGTTGTAGTTTTTTTTAAAAACAAAGTGCCTTTGTGTGGTATATTTCCTTACACTATGAATACTGTGCATCTCCCAAAGAAAAATATCCAGTCCCAACTCTCTTAAGCTGTACTAATTGAATCTAGGGGCATAGGGGAAAAAAATGGAACTTGAGCACTTTTTTTGAACAAAAAGACAGTTTTGAAAGTGACTGAAATAATAATAATAATCCTTTTTATACGTCTTCTGTACATCTCAAAAGTGCTTCATGGAATATACAGTAAAGGTAATTGACTGTTTGTGAATGAAATGTGACAGCCAATTGTGCACAGCAGTGTCCCATTAACAATTGTGGATTTAAAGGACCCATTGTTTTTTGAAGGATTATTATCAGGCGGGTGGAGTAAGGAAACTTGCCCAAGGTTTCACCCTGCCTGGAATTGAACCCAATACTTGCAAGGTGAGCGCTCTAACCACTGAGCTACAGGACTCCATATGACAATAGAAGCATGAATGATTGTCAAATAAATAAAGCAAGGATGTTTTTGTGCAGCCTGTTTGTTGGTGGGACTTGTTATAAATTATAATCACATTGTTTATCATATAATGTCAACAGACCATTAAATTATATTTGTAACCTGTCAAGAGTGTTTGCACAACCAGCTCGTTTTTACCCGTTCATTCCGAGTGAAACTCCCATTTGGTCTTTCCATTATATTTTGGCTCTTCAAATCAAACACAAAATAAAACATTCAGGAATGTTTCCTGTCACTTCTGAAGTTTAGTTATTTGCTGGAGCTCCTATGGCTTAGTGGTTAGAGCACTTGTCTTGCAAGCTGGGGAGACCAAACTGGGGAGACCTGTGTTTCGAATCCAGGCAGGTCAGGGCGAAACCTTTGGCAGGTTTCCTTACTCCACACGCCTAATAATAATCCCTCCAAAAAAACACAATAATAAAATTGGTCATTTCAATCCACGACTGTGTGTGGGACACTGCTGTGGAATTGGCTGCCGCGATTCGCCCACAAATATATACCGTCAATTCACTTTACAGTATATTCTGTGAAGCGCTTTTGGACGTCGATAAGATGTGAAAAGTGCTACATCAAATGCAAGTATTATTATATTGTTGTTGCGACTGTAAAAATCGGTTTCTTCAAATAGCGTGATACCCTCGATGCGGTTAAACGATACATACTGCCTGAGAATACTCCTAGTAATAATAATAATAATAATCCTTGCATTTGATATAGTGGCTTTTCACATCTTATCGATGTCCCAAACCGCTTCTCAGAATATGCTGTAAAGTGAATTGACTGTGTATATCTGTTGGTGGGTGATTTGAACCGATTGCAGTATAGGATCCAGTGCGTGAGAGTGGCACCAATCTAATCTCTGTCGAGATGGAGCGGGGAGCAGGAGTTATAGAGACTTCCTGACTTTCTGCAGGAGGGATTTTATTAAAAAAAAGAGCATTCTTGTGCTGTGAGCAAGAAAATACCGCGTCCCACCGATAAGTTTTGAAACGCGCGCTGTCTTGTCTGCCTGCCAAGCCCGTTGTTTGCAGTGGCTGGAGCTAGTCCCTGGTGTTGATCTGTTCTATTAATGCATCTTGTTTGTGTGCATTGGGGGGAGGGCGAGAGAAGAAAGCAACAATTCCCCCCCCCCTCCCAGTTTTACAGCAAGGGGAAGATGTGGGAGCAAGGGAGAGAACCTGAGGGATCAGATCGATTATGAAGATTTCATTTTTATAGGTTGGAGAGTGAAAAACATGGGAGTTGTGTGCAAGTGCTTATGTGTATATGTGCATGAATTTAGTATGTGTGTGTATACAGGTGAAGGTGTGTGTCTGTGTATATGTGTGTGAATATAGTATGTGTGTGTACATGTGTGAAGGTGTGTGTCTGTATGTGTATACAGTATGTGTGTGTGTGAAGGTGTGTATTTGTATGTGTATACAGTATGTGTGTGTATATGTGTGGTGTGTGTCCGTATGTGTATACAGTATGTGTGTGTGAAAGTGTGTGTCCATCTGTATACAGTATGTGTGTGTATATGTGTGAAGGTATGTGTCTGTATGTGTATACAGTATGTGCGTGTGTGAAGGTGTGTATCTGTATGTGTATACAGTATGTGTTTGTGTGTGAAGGTGTGTGTCTGTATGTGTATACAGTATATGTACATGTGTGTGTGTATGTGTGACTGTGTGCGGATACAGTATATGTGTGAAGGTGTGTGTCTATGTGGATACAGTATATGTGTGTATGTGTGTGAAGGTGTGTGTCTATGTATACAGTATGTGTATGTGTGTGTCTGTATGTGTAGCTGGGGCGTGTGTACAGATGATATAAATGCTAGTTTACAGTATATATGTGTGTGTGTGTGTATATATACACACAGTATATAGGTGTGTGTGTGTAGGTGTGTGTGTAGCTGGGGCGTGTATACAGACAATGTTAATGCTGGTTTACAGTGTGTGTATATGTGTATACAGTATGTGTGTAGGTGTGTGTATACAGTGTGTATGTGTATACAGTATGTGTGTGTTTATGTACAGTATGTGTGTGTGTATGTACAGTATGTCTGTGTGTGTGTATACAGTGTGTGTATGTACAGTATGTGTGTGTATACAGTGTGTGTGTGTGTATACAGTATGTGTGTGTGTGTGTGTATAGTGTGTGTGTGTATACAGTATGTGTGTGTATAGTGTGTGTGTGTATACAGTATGTGTGTGTGTGTATACAGTATGTGTGTGTATGTGTATACAGTATGTGTGTGTATACAGTGTGTGTATGTACAGTGTGTGTGTGTGTGTATACAGTATGTGTGTGTGTATACAGTATGTGTGTGTGTGTATGTATTGTGTGTGTGTATACAGTATGTGTGTGTATGTATAGTGTGTGTGTGTGTATACAGTGTATGTGTGTGTGTGTATACAGTATGTGTGTGTATGTATAGTGTGTGTGTGTGTATACAGTGTATGTGTGTGTGTGTATACAGTATGTGTGTGTATGTATAGTGTGTGTGTGTGTATACAGTGTATGTGTGTGTGTATACAGTGTATGTGTGTGTATACAGTGTGTGTATACAGTGTATGTGTGTGTGTGTGTATACAGTGTATGTGTGTGTGTGTGTATACAGTATGTGTGTGTGTATACAGTGTGTGTGTAGCTGGGGCGTGTGTACAGACGATGTCAATGCTGGTTTGGCGGATGGATACGGCGCTGTGTGTTGTGGCAGTGAAGATTTCCTGTGGGTGCGCAGTGATACAATCAGCCCCCTCCCCCCCCCCCCCCCCCTCCCCGGGAAGCCGCTGCTGCCGTTTGCGGAGAGAGAGAGAGAGAGAGAGAAAGATGGCGACTTCACTTCACGCGGGTCGGAGAAACCAGCTAGACCTTCTCATCCGAGCCGGTAAACCCCACCCGCTCAGAGCTCAGCAAACTGCCCCCCCCCAGCTCCCACAGCTCCCACAGCCAGGCCACCCCCCCCCCCCGCCGTGCAGAGAGACGGGAGGTGTGCGGGGGGGGGGGGGGGGGAATGCAACGGTCTGCTCCAGTCCCGTTACTGTTAAGTGTGTGTGAGTGAGTGGGTGGCGGGGGGGGGGAGAGATCAGGAAGTGATCACCTTGTTTAGCAAACCTGCATGGCGAAAAGGGGGTTCTCCCTGGTTTTTGTGAGTGTGTGTGTGTGTGTGAGTGAGTGTGGGGGGGGGGGGGGGGGGGGTGCAGAGAAACAAGCATTGATATCGTTTTACATTGAAGATCGCTGGCTTAATTTCTGTTAGAAAAAATAAAATAAACTACTGTATACAGAGTGAGTGAGTGAGTGTGAGGGAGGGAGTGTGAGGGAGGGAGTGTGAGGGGGGGAGGGAGGGAGGGAGGGAGAGAGAGTGGTTTGATTGCCTGAGTGTGAGTGCGCGGCTCGCTCGCCGTTACTTTATATCAATAGCTGCTGCTGAACCAGGAAGTGCGCCGGCTGGCTTGTCCTCCTCCCTCACTCCCTCACTCACTCTCTCTCACTCACTCACTCACTCTCACGTCTTGCCACGCAAACCCACAAGTCTCTTCTTGTTTTTTTAGCAAATAAATCAACCCCACCCAATTATAAGTTGCAAAAGCCTTGGGACTTTTAATGATATCAATATATTCCTAATTAATTAATAAATAATTGGTTTAGGGCTCGCTACCTCCCTCCCCTCCTCCCTCCCCCACCTCCAACTCTCTCCCTCTCCCTGTCCTCTCTCCAAGCTCTCACACCCTCCCTTGTTTGGCTTGTGTTTGTTGCAATGCAATGCTCTGCTAAACTGCACGAGCTCCAGGTAATGATGTTGGCGGAAGCCCCGTGCGGGTGATTGACAGGCGGCGGCAGCGCGGCTGCCTGGACTCGAGCTGAGTTGAGGTTCCGGGATGGAATGGGGGCCCGGATAGAACGCGAGCCCGGGCGGGTTGACAATGGGGGAGAGGGGGGGGAAGAATGGGAATCGAACGCGAGCCCGGGCGGGTTGGAATGGGAGGGAGAGAGAGAGAGCGCGCGAGCCAGCCCCCCAGTGAAACGTTGCATTAGCAGGTCAGGCTCCTCCAGGAGGAGGGTCTGCAAACACGGAAGTTGAGCGCCTGAGTTTCCACTGATATGGATAAGGCATCGGCAGTCATAACGGGAATGGTGGGGGGGGGGAGGAGGAGGCGAGAAAGTGGGGGAGAGGCTGTTACAAAGACTTCCGCTTTCCAGGGTTTTTCCCTCCCTCGGTTGAATGGCGGGGACAGTAACGGGGAAGAGTTGGGGAATGGACTGCAGTTGCTCTTTTCCTTTCTCCGACCTGGCGACGGCTGCTCCCCCCCCCCCCCCCCCCAGCCTTTTGTTTACAGTCACTCGCTGTGCTTTTGTAACCAGTTTCCTCGTGAAATCAGGCTGTATTAAAGTGAAAATGTATTCCCATCCCAAGCCCTGCTGCTCCTCCCACCCCCCGAAAAAAAAATCATGAAATAAAGTTCAATCGCACGTTTAGCAAAGAGCATTAGCGAGATGCTGCATCTACTCTATTGTTTCTGTATGAATGCGAGCGGTTCATTTACAAAACAATCTTAACGGTTTGGTTTCCTGAAGAGTTTTCAGCTGCCTCTCCCTGCCAGGTAAAGTTCATAATGAGACAAAGAGAAGTGCACAACCATGAAGCTGGTTAGTTCATAGAACACATGCAGTTATAACACATGCAGTCCAACTGTATATGTTAAGTCAGGATTTTAAAATCAAGTCTCCCACCTCATCGCACACATGGACTTGGGACAATGTACTACAGGAAGCAAATAAGTTGAACATAAACTATTCTGTTTTTACGTCTTCTATACACCTTGTGCGTAGAGAAAATGGCTTAAGGCTGTGTGCAACTAACGTGTTTATCTCGCTTGCTATATTTTCCCCAAATGGCCAGCGAGTTGTAATCGATGTCCATTTTCTATTTGGACAATGGATTTGGACAATATTTGGTATGGATTTGCAAAGTTTCTTAGCCAAGCAAAGAATAATAATAATCCTTGCATTTGGCATGATGAATTATCACACCTTTTCAAGGCATCTAAAAGCGTTTCACAGAATATACTGGAAAGTGGAATGACTATATTTTGTGGGCAAATTGTTACCAGTAACCTTGGTAGGAATTTGACGCTTCAACAACAACGACAACACAATTACATTTATATTGCGCATTTCACGTCGGGAGGATATCCCATTGGACAGTCAATGTTTCGGACCCGAGCTGGGGTCGGATTCAGGGAGGGTAGAGGGAAAGGAGGGGATTTGGGATGACCGATGGGACAGTCGAAGAGGAGGGTCCTGAGACGGGACTTGAAGGAGGTTAGGGACGGGGCAAGGCGGAGGGACTGCGTGATGGAATTCCAGTGGTTAGGGGCAGAGTAGCTGAAGGCTCGCCCATCGATGGTGGGGTGGGTGGGTCTGGGGACATGGAGCAGCCCGAGGCCCTCAGAGCAGAGGGATCGGATGGGTTGGGAGGTCGCAGAGGGAGGGTGGGGCAAGGACATGGAGGGCTTTGAACATGAAAACCAGGATCTTGAATTGAATTCTCTGGGTAATGGGGAGCTAATGGGAGTTGCGTGAGAATGGTGGCGATGGGGCCATGGAGCTTGGAGTGATAGAGGACACAGGCTGCAGAGGGGTACAATGTAGATTCACTAGATTGGTACCTGGGATGAGGGGGATGAGCTATGAGGATAGGTTGAGCAATCTAGGCCTATATTCTCTAGAATATAGAAGAATGAGAGGTGAATTTATAGAAACCTATAAGATTATTAAGGGGCTAGACCGAATAGATAGAGGGAGACTTTTTCCCCTGGTTGGGGAAACTATAACCAGGGGCACAGTCTTAAAATTAGGGGTCAGCCCTTTTGCATTGAGTTGAGAAAAAACTTCTTCACTCAGAGGGTAGCGAATTTATGGAATTCTCTACCCCAAAGGGCTGTAGATGCTCATTCCTTGAACATATTCAAGACTGAGATTAATAGATTTCTTGCGGATAAAGGGATTAAGGAATATGGGGATAAGGCGGGTAGGTGGAGTTAGAGTAGATCAGCCATGATCTTATTGAATGGCGGGGCAGGCTCGAGGGGCTGAATGGCCTACTCTTGCTCCTAATTCTTATGTTCTTATGACCTGCACCCTATGGAGGGAGGAGTTGGGAAGGCCGATAAGCAGGGCATAGGCATAGTCAGGCCTGGATGTAATGAAGGCATGAATGAGAGTTTCAGCGGACTGAGGAGTGAGGTAGTGATGGAGTCGGGCAATGTTGCAGAGGTGAGGGAAGACAGAGCGGATCGTGGCTTGGATGTGGGGGAGGAAAAGCAGTTGAGGATCGAACAAGACACCCAGGTTCCTGACTGGCTTGGTGAGGTGGAGTCTGCAACCATGGAGGTTGATGCTGTCAGTGCCTGATGTGTGAAAGTGCTGGCCAGAGCCAATCAGTATGGCCTCTATCTTGTTGACATTCAACTGTAGAAAGCTAGCTCTCATCCAGGACTTGATGTGTGACAGGCAGTTTGTCAGGACTGTAGTAGTCCTGGAATTGAGGATAGAGGCAGAAATATAGAGTTGGGTGGCATCCGCGTACATTTGTTGGAAGTTGACCCCATGTCTGTGGATGATGTCACCAGCATGTAGGTATTGAAAAATAGGGGACCAAGGACAGATCCCTGGGGATGCCACAGGTGACAGTGCGGGGGCTGGAGGAGAAGCCATTGGTGGCGACAAAGTGGAGACAGTGAGAAAAGTAAGAGTCGAACCAGGCGAGGGCAGATTTGTGAAGATTGAGCTGCTAGGAGAGCCGGTGAAGGAGAATAGAGTGGTCAACAGTTTCGAAGGCAGCAGAGAGGTCAAGGAGGACAAGGTGACAGAGAGAGTCCTGATCGCAGGTGTTTAGAATGTCATAAGAGACTTTGACCAGGGCTATCTCTGTACTGTGGGCAGCAAGAGGGTGATGACAGCAGTTTTTAGAGGGGTGGGGCAGTGCTGGTGGATAGGGAGAGGTTGATGTCAGTTAGGATGGGGGCTCGGAGATGGAGCTGGGAGATGAGGAGAGAGTTGGGGATTGGGTCAAGGGAGCAGATGATGTGTTTCGTTTTCAGGATGAGGGCAAGGAGAGATAGGGTCAAAGGTGTATAATAGGGCCTGGGTTGGTGGTGGATCCTGAGGGAACGGTAATGTGGAGGTAGCAGTGGACGGGGAAGAGGTGGCTGAATGTATACCCTGAATTTGAGATTCAAGGAAGTCCAGCAGCTCCTTGCAGTTGGAATTGGAAAAGAGGATGGGTGAGGCACGGGAGGGTGGACGGAGGAGACAGTTAGTGGTGAGGAGAGGCCTGGGATTATCTTTGGCCTCCAAGATTAACTTGGAGTGGGAGGACTTGGCAGAGGCAAAGGCGGAGTGGTAGGTCTTTGTGTGATCCAGCCAAATCGATGATGGACTGTTAGTTTGGATTTGGTCCAGGCGTGTTCAGCGTCTCGCACTTGTGCCTTGAGGGATCGGAGGTGGCTGGTGTACCAGGGGGATTTGCGGGAGTAAGAGGCGGTTTGGGAGGTAAGGGGGGCAAGGGGACGAAGAGAGATTTGTGGAGAAAAAGACAGAAGAGGATAGGTCAGTTAGTAAAGGCCAGAGGGGCAGGAGTTCAGATGACTCTAGGGCAGCTGAGAGGGAGAGGGAGGACATTTTTTTCCAAAGGCGGTAGGTGATGGTAAATAATTGAGTAGAGGTAAGGGCTATGGAGGTATTATGGGAGATGAAGTGGTGTCTGAGATGGCTTTATCGGTGATGGTGATATCTGAAACAGTGAGGCCCTAGGTGCTCAAGGGAGTGGCCAGGCATGTGGGTGGCGGAGTGGATATGGAGGAAGAGATTAAGGGAGATGAGGGAGGAGAAGTCACCAAAGGTAGAGCAGGAGGGGTTGAAGTGGAGGTTGAAATCGCCTAAAATAAGGGGGCGTTCAGAGCAGAGGGAGAGGGAAGAAAGGAAGATGGAGATGTCCGAGAGGAAGATGGAGGAGGGTTTGGGGGCAAAGACAGAGAATGAGGATTTTGAGAGAGAGACTGTAGAGAGGTGCTCAAAGGAAGGGAAGGTTCCAGAGGAGTAAGGGGAAAGGCCAACGGGCAACCGGGAGATGAGAGCCACAATATACAGCATATCCAAAGCGATTGACAGTTACGAATACAGTACAATACAAAATTGCATTTGTGAAGCGCCTTTCATGTTGGGCGGACATCCCAAGGCTCTGCATAGTCAGCAATAGTAGATTTTATTACTCGGTTCTTAATGTGTTTTGAGAACAGAAAAGTGTTGCGTCCGATTTTACGATTGGTTGTAAAAAATTGAAGGAGTTCTGTTTTCTGAAATGAGACATTTGCATGGCATTCAATATTTCTGCGGTTCATGGGTCCAGCGTGTGTATTTGATAATCAAATGAACTTTTGGACACTTTTCACACGTCCTATTTTGTGGAGTTAGGTACCCATTCAATCCAGTTATGGACTGAGACTTGGAATGAGAGGCCCTGGACAACCTGACAGCTAGATTTCTGTACACAATTTTCCTAAAAAGGAGAAGAAATGGGAGTCAAGATTTACACATTATAAATTTGCAATTGTAAATCTGTAGTAGTCTGTTTGCGCACAAGGCACCCTCTCTAAAAACAAGATTTGTTTATTGTTGATATGACTGATAGGTATCAATTGAAAAGTGTTTACAATTTTTTTGCGTGTAAATCCATTCTGGCAGGCTGCAAAGCCATATTTTGTCTTTGCATATTCCATATTCCTGTCTTCGAAATGGTCAGCCCTTTCCCTCTTCCTTGTCGTGGGTTAATGTTTAGTTAGAATCTTCTGCTCTCCTCTTCACTAAGGAATAGATATACTGACTGGGTTGTGCACATCTAGTTGGGCGGCTGTTTCCATCTGATGATTTGGCTTCAGCACATTTCCATAAATGGAAACAACCACGAGTGAGTGACTACCTTGGTGAAAGTTGTGTTTGACTTGCAACAGGTGGCATTGCAATAAGCGCATGAGTCTGTCTGTCCGCTTGTGCGTGTGTTTGAGATGGAGAACACTTCTGATGTAATGTTGTTAATGAAATCTAAAACCTCACGCTTCATGCATTGAGCCCAGATTTATCTGAAACTATACAACCGTCTATTTATAGTGCTTTGTAGCTAGTTTGACCTTCTATCGTCAACAAAAACACAATCAGCCCTATTTTAATCTGCATCTAGTTTAATGCCTTTTGCCTATGCTCAATATTATAAAATACAGTCTGATATATTTTTCTGCAACCTTGGCACAATTCAGGCGCAAAACACTTAGCAGATATACTTTTGATCAAAATAAAGTCAGCTGAAACATCACATTCTTCACTGGCGAAAATTGAATTCTTGACCAAAACTCTTGTTGCCTTTTGACTTTTTTCTTTAAAACAACATGTTCAAAGCAAGAAAGGGAGAACCTCTGTAATATTGAATAAGATGGTACAATTAGTCCTTGCTGAACGTCGTAGTTGTGTTCTTGAAAAGTGCGACTTTTAAATGAAACAATGTTCAGTGAACACATTATCCCCATAAGAATGAATGTATAAACTGGAGTTAGGTTCTTTTGGACATTTTTTGTCAAAATTTTCTTTAAAAAAAACATAAGTTGAAATACATGTACATTCATAAATGTAAAATATAATTTAAAAAATTAAAATAACATAACACTCACGGTATCAACATGGTTAAAAACCTCTAATTTCATTTAGATAATAATAGTTTTCCTGTTTTTTTACTACTAGACTCACCATTGTCATTTCCAGGGCGTTTTTGACTCAAAAACAGCTTTTAAAAGAGAATTAGATTTTATTTAAGGAGAACAGGTCTGTTAGGTTATGGGGAGAGAGCTGGGCAGTGGGATTGAGTTGCTCTTTTCAAAGAGCCGGCACAGACTAGATGGGCCGAATGGCCTCCTTTTGTGCCGTAAAATTCTATGATTCTATGTTTATAGAGGATTGCACAAATAAATCACGATATAAAAAATATTACCGATCTCACACCTGCGCACAAACTTAAAATGACGACATTAAGGCTCATGATGGACGGCTGCGTAAGAATACCGGACGGGGGCCTACAGTAGTTTGTTTCCACCTGCTGGCGAATGACGTAATAGTGAACATCGCAACGTTAAATCGATATATGTTCCCTGTGTATCAGCAACGTAATAACAAAACAACATTGACCGAAGCAACGTTAAGCTGTAATTTATTTGGAGTACTGTAGACCACTCGCCTCACAAGCGATTCACCAATCTCTAACAACCGGGTTCCTACTAATTGTTAAGTAAGCAGAGGTGTGTGGAGTAAGGAAACTCGCCCAATATATTGCCCTGCCAGGAATCGAACCCAGGTGTCTCGCTTGCGAGGCGAGTATTCTAACCACGGAGAGACAGGACTCTTATATTACGTGAAGCACCTTGGGACGTTCTCCTGACGTGAAAGGTGCTATACAAGTGTAATTTTGTTGTTGAAGGGCGCAATATAAAATGTGGTGCATTTCAGATTCTTAATACTCATTGCAGGAAGAATTGTTTCCTCATCTTCCACATAAACTGTGTTAAAATTGAAGCAGTTTGAATGCATCTTTGGTGCAGTCCCATGATGAAGAGCGTTGAGGAACATTGCCAGAATTGATCGAGAAGGACCCGTAGAGATGCCTCATTTGCTGCTTTGACTTAAGGAACCAATTTCGCTTTTTCGCTCTTGCCTTCTATCTACCCCTTGCCAATGTTGAAAATCCTATAGATATGCATTGGTAATATCATGGACCAATAGAAAAGTGTGGTCGCACCCTGTATTTTGTACTACAACGGCCCTCGCCCATTGGAAACAGGTCCTTTGGGTAGTAACCTTTACACAGTGCTCCTCCCACTGTTTGCTCAACGCCACTACTATGCAGCTCTGATCACACATGAATGTTGGGATTAAGGAAATCAACTTCACTGGTGAGTAAACCTTTCTAATTGCATCACACACTATCCTGACAAATTCTAGGTAACTGCTGTATTATTCACATTAAATACATTTTCAGGAAATATACCTATAGTTTTAATCTGGCTAATTTCTTTGCTTTTTAGGTTGTACAATACAAAAATGTCCAAGTATTTTTGTAAATCCCGTGAGGAAGCCAAGGAACAGCACATCTGAAGGACGGAAAGTCTGTCCCTCAGATAGAATTGAACTCTCCAGATGACCTTTTTGAGGAAGGGGGGATTTGTTTTCTCATGTTTGCTGTCACACAATTGACTATATGCCAAGTACACCATTGATGAGCACTTGACGTTTTGGAAACATTATGAATGCAGTGGTAGTAAAGGAAAAAAATAAGGTAAAATACGCGTTTTATATATTTATATATTATTAAATGAAAATGTATCATTGTTTACTTTCACTACAATTTTGAAAGGAAATCTTAATTTGTATGGTAACAAAAGTTAATCTCCCTTTCATTGAATTTTAAAAGCACATAAAACCACCATACACAGCAAACAAAAGCAAACACAGAACATTTCTAATTACAAATGCATCATGAAGATCAATTTTTATCTTTTTGCTTTCTAGGTGGATCCGGACCTCAAAGACAACTTGCTCTGACAACCTGCTCCTCCAGAACCACTGCATATCTATAGAGAGGAAACAATTTGTATTGGACTTTGTGCGTTGTGACTAGAGTAGATAGATTGCCTTCCAAGAGTTTCTACTCCAAGTACTGTACATGAAACTTGAAGGAACTTATTCCTGAGTATGGAGCATTTTTCAAAATGGGAAAAGAGGGAAACAAAAGTAGGTTAGGAGCAAAATCCATCTCTGAATAGCACCAATGAACCCTCAGCAAATTCCCTCAAAATGTAACGGGTTTCTCTGCAGATTTGTAAAGCGCTCTACAATTTTCCCCATAAATATTTCTGCACTTCTGCACTGGTCCAGATAATATCCCATATTGGTGAGAGGTGAAAATGAATGTGTAAAGTAACAAGTATATGGGTTTGCATGACTTGGATTAATTTTGATTATTTGTAGTTTCTCTTTATGCTGCTACATCCAATTATTTGGAAATCAAATGTTACAAACATTTTTTGATCAGTTGAAAAAAGATCAGTTTTTTTGAGACGTATTTGATCTATTTTACTTTGTCTGTTTGCTAGTCTTGGTATTAACAGTTTGCTTTTAAAACTACAGTTTGCCCTATAATTTCACCTACTCTGTGTGCATGGTGAACTAAAAAAGCCTAATTGTAATAAATATTTTTCTGCATTTTTCTTATGTTTCCTATTTTAAATAGTAAATAAGGTGTATATTTTGTTAAATATTAGGTTAGGCGGGAGGGTGGAGATTGGAGAAGCTGCTGAATGTGTCTGCAATGTACATTTTGTGTATATGTAGTACTGAGCTGTGCATTTCATTCCTGCCACTTTGATGAGGAGCAGGTGGAGGGTGGTGGGCTGTAAAAGTAGAGGCCCGGCTCCATTGGCTCCCCATTCCCCCAGAGGATCGAATACCAGATCCTCGTCCTCATCTTCAAGGCCATTTACAGCCTTGCCCCCGCCTTCCTCTCCGACCTGCTGTCTCCCTATGAACATCTCCGCCCCATCCATTCAGCGGGCTCCGGCCTGTTCCATGTCCCCCGCCCGACCTGCCCTACTATCGGCGGACGGGCTTTCAGCCTCTCTGCCCCCACACTCTGGACCTCCATCCCACAGTCCCTTCGCCTCATTTCCTCCCTCCTTCAAGGCCAGTCTCAAGACTCCTCCTTGATCATGACTTCTGCTGCCCTCCCAACTCGCTCCCTCCCCTCCTAACTCTCTCCCTTCCCTCCCCCCCTACCCTGCCCCTCTCCTTTGCTCGGGTCCCGAACTGACTGTTCAGCGCCTTGGGACGTCCTCCCGATGTGAAAGCCGCTCTATAAATGTAATTTTGTTGTTGTTGTATTTGGAGCATATAAATTAAACGTGTCTCCTGAAGCACGACATCTGCGACAATTACACACTTCCCTAATACTTAATAATAATAATCCTTGCATTTGATATAGCGCTTTTCACATCTTATCGACGTCTCAAAGCGCTTGAGACGCTTAACTGAAGTGTCAGTCTGGACTCTGAGCTCAAGTTCCAAGCTGGGGCTGAGAAGTGAGTGTTCTACCAGTTGAGCTTAGCTGACAATTCCCAGTGGAAGGAAATTGCAGGTGAACCATTTACAGGAGTGGGGTGGCATTCAGATTTGTCATGACTCCACATAACTTTTTTTTCTATCTAAAACGCCTTTTTAACAGTGAGTTAATCTTGCAAGGTTTGTGCTGTGTTTGAATGCTGGGTCAATATGAATCAAATTAGCAGAGCAAATAGATCATCAGCTTGTCTGTAACAATCTGGCAAAGAGAAGCAGTTCAACTGTGCTCTTGAATTATTTTGTTTGGAGTCTGTGTCTTATGTAGTACTGTGGTGAAGCTGTACATTATGGACCCTCCAGTTCCAAGTGTGAAATATTGTGATTTCCTGTGTGGTATGTGGTCACCGCTGGATCTGGTCCAATTCTGATTTGGCAGGAAATGGGACCAAACATATCAATGATTGTTCACATGCACTGTTTATATAAAGATTCGGTGAAATGCTGCTTTGCAATTGGTCCAAAGAGCATGCACTATAAGGTTTATATATTTCCAAATCGTTATATAACCAAGTTACTCCCAATTGCATTCTGAAGAAAGTTTCACAAGATTTAAAGTTCAACCACGTCTCTTCCTTAGTGTACCACTATATTTTAATTTTGGTTATTTGAAAATAATCATATTTCTTGGATGCTGTTTCTCGCTCGAAGTTGCTGAATTTTGTTGACAGGAGCCAGGCTCTTTGATACTAAGAATCCACTTTTTTCACATGTGTTTTTGGATGATGGCAGGCTATTGAACTGTGATAATCGTCAAGTCAAATTGTGCCTTCATTGATGTCTTGTCTGGATTTTGCACAAGATGGGACACTAGACAGGGAGGACATGTGGTTGATTTTTTTTTACCGTCCCAGTTCAGATGATAAGACATATATATATAGCAAATTACTGCTTCTTCGGCTGAGATCCACTAACTCAACCTCCTGGGCATCAGCTTGACCTGGTTTTGATCTCTGGATCAGAAGAATGTGGCTGACATTCTTGTGCAATGTTTGAGGAATGATACATTGTTAGAGATGCCATCTTTTTGATGACACTTTTAAGTGGTTAATGTTAAGGATTCAAGGTCAATGTTAAGGATTCCAGACATTTGAAAAGACAGAAGTTTCTCAGACGGTAATCCTCCATATTAATTAGTCATTCACTTAATTGCTGGACTGTTGGTGGGTGCATGGCTATAACCTGCTGCTTCATTTTCCTATATAAAAAAAAGTCACTATGACTACACATTATGAAGTGTTTTGAAATGTTTCAACGTGATTTGTTGCTGTAAAAGTAGAATTTTCTTTCCTTCTGTTGTCTACCTGCAAGTGAGCTGGTAGCAAACTTGCATGTATTCCAAAAAGCAGATTATGCAGGAAATTGGCAGTGACATACTTTCTCTGTGTGATCAGGGTTCCCTGGTTTCTTGGCCACAAAAATACACGTTTCACCCATAACATACACAATCAATCCACTTTATTCTGTGAAGTTCTTTGAAATGTCTCAATTACGTGATAAGGCGCTAGATTAAATGCAAGGATTATTATTATGCCTTCCAATGGCAACATTGCCCAACTCCGCCACTACCTCACACCCAAAGCTGCTGGAACCCTCATCAATGCCTTCATTACATCCCGGATCAATTATGCAAACGCCCTGCTGATCGGCCTTCCCAATTCCTCCCTCCACAGGCTGCAGATAATCCAGAACTCTGCGGCCCGTGTCCTTTACCATTCCAAACTCCGTGACCCCATCCTTGCCCGACTCCATTGGCTCCCCATCATCCAGAGGAATCCAATTCAAGATCCTGGTCCTCACATTTAAAGCTCTTCACAACCTTGCCCCACTCTACATCCGTGACCTCCTATCCCTTTACCAACCCACCCGCCCCCTCCGCTCAGCATGCTCTGGCCTGCTCCATGTGCCCAGACCCACCATTGACGGGCAAGCCTTCAGTGACTCTGCCCCCAACCTCTGGAACTCCATCCCGCAGTCCCTCTGCCTCGCCCTCTCCCTGGCCTCCTTCAAGTCTCGCCTCAAGACTCTCCTCTTCGACGGCTCCATCGGCAACTCCTAATCGACCCCTACCCTCCCTGCCCCCCTCCCCGTCCTCAGCTTGGGTCTGAAGTAGTGACAGTCCAGCGCATTGGGACGTCCTCCTGACTTGAAAGACGCTATACACATGTAATTTTGTTGTTGTTGTTGTTTGTAAAGAGCCCCTTGAGTTTATCATACTTAATAAGTGCAAGCTGTGATGTTAATTCACATTTACAAATACCGCAAGCTGCAAAATCGAGCATTGATTCACAGCAAGAGTGATTGCAGAATGAACCGCTTTAGAGTTGCTATTTCATTCTGTCTCATCAATCATAATAATCAAGTTTGTTTTTGATGCCAATTGTTGTAATTCATGGAGGATCTTTGCTCATTGTTTGTTGCTCTAACTTTACAGTGGAAGCATCGGTCCACAGCAGCAATGCTATACACTGCACAGACAAGACCATTGAGGCAGCTGAGGCATTGCTTCATATGGATTCTCCGACCTTACTGAGAGATGAGAAGAGCTCTGGTACGTATTACCTAATTGAGCAAGTTTTGAAGGCAAGTTTTTTGTTTAAACCAGTCTTTACTGGTTACTCTCCCTCATCCATGCATTTGTCACATCAAAGCTTCAAAGGCGCTATACAAGTGTAATTTTGTTGTTGTTGACTATGGAAACTCCTTGTGAGCCTTCCAGGCTCTTCCCTTCACAAGCTGCAGATCATCCAGAATTCTGTAGCTCGTGTCCTTTCCTGCACTAGGCTCCGCAACCACATCACTCCCACCCTCACCCAGCTTCATTAGCTCCCCATCCCAGAGAGGATCGAATTCAAGATCCTCATCCTCACTTTCAAGGCCAGGGGCCTCTCCGACCCGCTGACGCCCTATCATCCTGCCCTCTCCCTCTGTTCAGCAGGCTCCGGTCTGCTCCATGTCTCCCTCCCTAACGGTGGCCGGGCTTTCTGCCCCCAGACTCTGGAACTCCATCCCACATTCCCTTTGCCTCGCTTCCTCCCTTGCCTCCTTCAAGGCTGGTCTCAAGACCCTCCTTTTTGATCGTGCCTTCTACTGCCCTCCCACCTCTCTCCCTCTCATTCCCTCCCCCCTACCCATCCCCCATACTTGGGTCCTGACCTCTGACTGTTTAGCACCTTGGAACATCGTCCCGACGTGAAAGGCATTCTATAAATGTAATTTTGTTGTTGTTACTTTTTTTAAGCTGTCACCTACTTCAGCAGGTTCCTGTGATGATGATAATGATGGTTATTATATTATTAAGCAGATTTTTAACTGACATGCATATTGGTCTTTCCCTGATTTAAAACTGAGACTTTAGTTTTACAAATTGTTACCGTCTTGTGAATATAAATCGATTTTTACTGGAAGTCTGTGCGCTTTAGTGTTTTCTTTTAATCTAAACACAGGATGAGACCAAAGAGTTTCTCTTGAACTTGGCTTGACATTTAATACGTTTGCAGAATACTGCACAGAGGTTACAAATCTGGGAAGCTTGCTGTGTGATTCTAAAAAAAAATCCAGAAGACTGTGCGGTCATAGAGGTGTATTGAAATCTGTACAACATGAACCTTGGAGTATATAAATTGAAGTTGTTGTTGTTTTTGTATTGGAGCCATTTTGGAAATAACCGATGAACTTGCATGGTCAGCAGGATGCTTCACATTTTGCAATTGGAAAAGCTAGAGAAAAGCGGCCAACCTGATTTCTGCTACTAAGGGTTCCCTATATCTCCAGCTTTTACTACTGGAGTTTTGTAGCTTAGTGATTAGAGAGCTCGCCTTGCAAGCGACATACAAAAATGCTCATCGTTCCATGATGGAAGGTTTTTTTTCATTTAAATGAAGGAACAGAAACTTCTTTCCGGAGGATCCATTTCAAGATCCTGGTCCTCATATTTAAAGCCCTCCACAACCTCAGGCCACCCTACATCCATGACCTCCAATTCCCTTACCAACCTGCCCGCCCCCTCCGCTCAGCAGCCTCTGGCCTGCTCCATGTCCCCGACCCACCTTCCCCACCATTGGCAGGCGAGCCAACCTCTGGAACTCCATCCCGCAGTCCCTCCGCCTCCCTGGTCTCCTTCAAATCCCTCCTCAAGACTCCTCTTCGATGGACTCATTGGCACCTCCTAATCCCCCCTTCCCTCCCCACCTCCCCCACCCCTGTCCTAAACTCGGGTCTGAAGCAGTAACTGTCCAGTGCCTTGGGACGTCCTCCTGATGTAAAAGGCGCCTATAAAAGTGTAATTTTGTTGTTGTTGTTCTTTGCTTTATAGATTTCACTCCCACAGGAGACTTGTGTTTTGAAATGGGAATGTTGGGTCACTTTTCAGTGGCTTGTGTTTTTTCGTTGGTTGGTTGGCTGGAGCAATAAATGTTTCCGTGTTACATTTAAATCTTTACATTTAGCTAAAAATTAACTGTGATGATGTTGTCTACCTGGCAGTTGATTTTCATTGTGTTGGGTCGGATGGACTAGACTCTTGTCTGTTGTTGAAAGAATTTGTATCCAGAACTTGGTGGGCAATTACATTTCACTGAACTTCTAGCCCTTCTCTTTATAAAAGCCCATTTTGTAAAGAGATAAATAGTGCCCAGCTTTATATCAATGGTGGCATTTTACTTCTCCAAACTGGCTACTGTTAGATACAGGGTAATTTCTGGCTGTAAAATTATAGTCTCCCAAGAGAGACACTCAAAAAGTCACTGACTTAACGCACACGAGTGAATTCCAGTTTTGTACGTCAGGAATGCTGCCACTGCTACAATGCCAAATTTGTGAAAGCTACAGACCAAGTGTTCCAGCTAATGTGAAATTCCACGTTGTATGTTGCATTGTTTGCAAACGTCTCAAATATTCTACTTATGCTTATTAGCGCTCCGAGACTCGAGAAGGATGCTATATGAAAGCATGTTGTTGCTATGCTTGATAAAAATTAAAATGAGACATTTTGTCATGCTGTTGTGCATTTACATTAATTCCTTTAAAAAGAGTAATTAAAGAGAATACGTGTATTTTCAACTACAAATTCATACTTGGGTAAAGTTCATTGCATCTTACCCAAGTGCTCGGTTACAACTCTGTTCTTAGATTAAGATTGCACAAAAGTTTCTTATATGATAGCCAGTAGTAGATTTAATCACAAGTTTCAGAGAAACTTCACACAAATGTTGGTCAGAATTTGGAACTGTGGTTGAAGCAAAGCGCATCAATGTAGTTGAACAAGAACTTGAGAATAAGAAAGTTGTAAAATTACATTCTCAAATAGAGACCTAGAGAGTGTGTGGGAAGTGTGGAGAATAAACACTCGTTGGGCTAAATGGCCTGTTTCCATTCCAAAAAATTCTACGTGATACATATTTTCAAAAAAAGATTGTAAATCCCCTACTATCCATTAATTTCTGGTCAGTATTCCTGCAATGGTTTGTGTTACAAAAGTACAATTGCAACTTCAGAGGTGAAAATCCTTTTTAGACCTTCAAATTAACTGGCATCGTATAAATCAGCTTAATCTTGGAGTGTAAGTGTACTTTTATTGATTGAGAAACTTCCTTATTGAAAATGTATTCAGAGAATACATGTTCGAGAAGGTCAATTTCCAGGATTCAAACTCTCTCAGACTAAACATGTGGGGGTGGGAGGGCTAAGATCCACCATATTTCCCTTATGGGGGGGATCCATTCCTCTTTGGAAAAATAATTAAGCTGAACAAAGTGTCTTCCACGGTGGGGTGGGTGGGGCATGGCAGAATTTTGACTGATATTAAAATTCAGATGAAATTTGAATGAAATTAAAACCTTCCAGATAAAAATGTGTTGGACTATAGTCACAGATGTACAGTTAGTTATAAAGTAGCATTGATCCTCAAACTGTAGCTATACAATAGATATGATTCTCCATCTATGAAGCCAGGCTTTCATCGGGTTAAATGCTTGAGGGTCTCTATATGATCTACACAGACAAGTTCAACATCTCTTGACAATCCAAATCGCACTGACTCAGTGATTAAGAGCTAAATCTTTGCTCTCACTTTGTATAAAAAGAATTTCAGTCACAATACACTCACTTGCAACAAGGGATTGAAACCGAAATCCTACAATGTTGCCTCTTGTTCAAAGTCTATTTTAAGTCATTTCCAAATTGAGACTGAATTTAAGATTTTTCTGAAATTATACACAGAGTAAATAATAAGACAATACTTTTAATGTGAAGACAAAGTGGAAAATCATGTCTATCGAGTTTATTTGTGAACACTTTGATTGTGTTGATGAAAATGTAAAATGGATAAATTGCAGATTAATGCTTTGTCAGGATATTAAATGGCGTTTTGTTTTGGGCATGTTGAATTGTTTTGGGTTCTACAGGTACAATAAAGCTCTGGGTTTCACTTTTGGTGAATTTTGAGTGTAAAATAAGCAGCAAAAGAAGCAGTTTGTTGACGGTTTCTTTCACACTTCTTCAATGCAGTCCAGGTGTTTGTTCCACCGTGTGTGTCAACCCCAGAGTTCATCCACGCAGCCATGAGGCCTGACGTGATCACAGAGACTGTCGTGGAAGTGTCAACGGAAGAGCCTGAGCCCATGGACATGTCATCTTCCCTCCCGATACTGGAAGCCCCAAAGCCAGCCAAAAAAAAGAAAGGTGCGCTGATTTTATCATGCTACTTGTTTATTTTCCAGCTCAAAAAATGTTCCTCATCTCTCAGTTTTATTATTGAACTGTGTCTTAGAAAGACTGATTTCGTTTTGTTGCCGGTGGGGATTGGGGTAGACATCATTATTCAAAACTCACCCGGATAAACACCTGGGCGGTAAAACAAAGGTTGTGGTAAGAAGGAGGTGCAAAGTGAGATTCGTAAAACCAACAGTTGATTTATTAAAAACATAGTGTCTTTTTGCACAGAAAGATTTTGATGTCTGTGTAATTCTGACTTTTCACCTTAGAGACCTTGTTTTGAATCTAGTCCTGGATTCATAACAACAACAGCTCCAAAATTACATTTGGATAGTGGCTCTCACATTGGGAGGACGTTCTAAGGTGCCTTAACATACATGGATGAATGTTTCCTCTCCCTGCTTTTGAAAATCCTAAATGAAATGAGGTTGGATGGTTTGGGCCCATTTCCACTCTGGGCATAAGACTGCAGCCCAGGACCACTTGTACATTGACATAAGTCACAAATAAATAAGGAATTGTTCTGGTAATTGTCAGCATTTGCCTGGATTAATCTGATACACTTGCGATTACTGGCAACATTCTCTATTTACGACTCTGGAATCAATCTTAATGACGTCTGTTATAAATTTCTATACCTTGGTCCACATTCTCTTTAGTCTAGTTCAGTGGTTCCCAACCTCGGGTCCCGACCCAAATCAGGGTCGTGGGGATCCTCAGGAGGGTCGCAAAGTGTTGTCAGAACTTTTTTAAATTCTTTTTAATGCTGAAAATGCTTTTTTAATGCTGAAAAGTGCCCGAGGCAACACCGCCAACCAATTTGTATGAAAGACCGTACTAGCGAGTTGCACTGAGTCCACAAAAGAGAAGTAGATATCGTCTCGGCTGAGCTTTGCTTCAACAGGTCGGGAGGACCTGTTGGTGGCCAATTTAGGGTCGCAGCAAAAAAAGGTTAGGAACCACTGGTCTAGTTCATCTGAGGTTGGAGTTGAGTCACTCTGGTAAAGTACTGTAGAAAGAGCTTTGATGTACCGACCATAGCAGTGGCTGTAAGTGAGATTACACAATTTAGAGAAGTGTTCCGTTCCTCGGCACTGACTCCCTTTAGCTAAATTCTAGTCAGAACTTACTGAGGCAATGCCAAATGTGTGTCTGCTGGCTTAGTTGGTAGAACTCTTGCCTGTGAGCCAGAAGGATGTGCCATTTTGTTGGCGGTGCTGTTCTTCAGATGAGACCCCTCCCTCCCCTCATGGCCGGTTTCAAGACCCCCTTTTTAGACCATGCCTTCAGCTGCCCCTCTATCTCGCTGCTCTCCCCCATGCTCAGGTCCTGACCTCTGACCGTTCAACGCATTGGGACGTCTTCCCGACGTGAAAGGTGCTCTACAAATATAATTTTGTTGTTGAGACATTACAAAAAGGTCTTGTTTGCCAAGTTTAAGATCCCAAGGCAATATTCAAAAAGGGAAGGGAGTTTTACTCAATGCCCTGGCCAACTATCCCCAAATAAAATTTGTTAATCATTTCATGGCTGTGTTTTGTGACATTGTTGTGTGTAAAAGTGGCCGCTGCATTTGCCTACAAAATTCACTTTACAATAAATCCTTTGAAGTGCTTTGAGATCTCCTCCCGAAGTGAAATTAATTGTTACCATTATTACTATTATTATTGTCATTACTTTACTATATAACCCATTGAAGCTTTCAAGACATGTCCTTGATGTGAAAGGTGCTATATCAAATGCAAGGAGTATTAGATGAGCCTGTTTTGCTTTGTGCTTTCCGAATAGGTGACATTTATAGTAAAAAAGCTTTGAAATGTTTCTTGCAGTTGGTCGAAAACCAAAGAACCAGCAATCGGCGTTGCCTAGCAGTGCACCAGACCTGTCTGTGAAAAAGAAGACGAGAGAAGGGAAGGGTAAGGCACTGGGTCCCCAGTGTTGGAGAATCAGAAATGATAAGCAAATCTAAACAAAACTGCTGGTCCTGGTCATAAAATATGAAGAAAAAATGCTGATACTGTCTGTAGATATGCTTAGACTGTTGTTGAATTGAAATAGAATGAATAATTTAACTATATTTGCTCATTAAAACCTCCTTGTAGTGCAGTCCTGCAGCTTTCTGTTGATTTGATTCTCTTTCGTGCCAGTATCCTTTCCTCCTCTTCTCTCCAGAAAGTGTTTGATTAAGTTTACCTTCCAAGACCAGGTTTGAGATCTTCCTCAGGGGGATGGCAGCTACCAGGAACTCCTTGCGAGCCCTTTGGTGAGCAGCACAGCTCAGCATGAAATGTTAGAGAACTTGCTATCACCGCAGCTCAGTTACCTGTGAACAACAACAACCAAATTGCATTTGTAAAGTGCCTTTCACATTGAGAGGACATCCCAAAGCGCTGGACAGTTAATGTTTCAGACCCGAGCTAGAGTCGGGATCGTGGAGGGAAAGGAGGGGATTAGGGGTGATCGATAGGACCGTCGAAGAGGAGGGCCTTAAAGGAGGCTAGGGAGGGGGTGAGGTGGATGCAAGATAGAATTCCAGAGGTTCCAGATGGTGGGCAGGTGGGCTGAGGGACATGGAGAAGGCTGGAGCCCACTGAGCGTAGGGAGAGGGCAGGTTGATAAGAGGTCGCAAAGGTAGGGTAAGGCGAGCCATGGAAAGCCTTAAAGGTGAGGACCAGGATCTTGAAACCTCTGGGTGATGGGGAGGCAATGACATCGGGAGAGAATGGGGGAGGTTGGGTTACTGAGCTTCGAGTGGTAGAGGACATGGGCCGCAGATTTCTGGATGATCTGCAGCTTATGGAGGAATTGCAAAGGTAGGGTGTTAGCGTAGTAAAGCCTGGATGTGATGAAGGCACGAATGAGGGTTTCAGCAGCCTGAGGGGTGAGGAGTGGCAGAGTCAGACAATGTTGCAGAGTTGATGGAAGACAGAGGGTCAAGGCTTGGATGTGGGGGAGGAAAGACAGTTGAGGAACTCCTAGGTTCTGACTGGCTTGGTGAGGTGGAGTGTGCAATTAGGGAGGTTGATGCCGCCATTGCCAGATTTATGAAGGCGCTGGCGCAAGCCAATCAGGAGGACTTCGGTCTTGTCAACTATCAACTGTCTTGTTCAACTGTAGAAAGTTATCTCTCATCCAGGATTTGACGTCTGACAGATGGTCTGTCAGGACAGCAGTAGTGCTGGAATCGAGGGCAGAGGCAGAGAGATAGAGTTGGGTGACATCCGCATACATGTGGAAGTTGACCCTGTGTCTGCAGATAACCAGTGAACGACTTAATAAGTTGGAGGTTCTGAGCTTGAGCAGCAACTGCTTAACTCTACATACCAATCAAGATACAACAAAATTACATTTGTAAAGCCCCTTTCGTGTCGGGAGAATGTAGATACCAAACTCCGGATATATGAGCATACGTTGATGAATCCGGAATCTAGGTAGCTCCTTGGTGACGTGCTTTCACAGTCTCAGCCAGCACTGCGATTTGGCCAGCCACTAGTGGATATGTGATAGTTGTTCCATATAGCTTACCACCTCACAGCAGCATGGCAGGACTAATGATGATAATAATAATAATTATAATCCTTGCTATCAATATAGTGCCTAATCACATCGTTGGGATGTTTTCAAGTGCTTCACTGGCTATACTGTTAAGTGAAGATTTTCTGGGCAAAATGAGCAGCCAGTGATTTCAGGAATTAATGTTGTGGGGGGAGGGGGAGAGGAGAGGAGAAGAAGGGAGGTTGATGAAAGATGTACCCTGGACTTGATCCCGTCCATTGGGTACGGACGCCATGTGTTGCTTTACCCAAGAGGAACAGTTGGCTGGCATTTGCTTCTTTTTACATTTGCTTTAAATGCCGATGATTTGTTACTCCTCCTGTGATCTGATGTGAACCATTGTGCTTTTGCTTCTTCAGGAAGTACAACCTACCTCTGGGAGTTCCTCCTGGATTTACTGCAGGATAAGAACACCTGCCCTCGGTACATCAAATGGACCCAGCGTGAGAAGGGCATATTTAAACTTGTGGATTCTAAGGCAGTATCGAAGCTGTGGGGTAAACACAAAAACAAGCCAGATATGAACTACGAGACCATGGGCAGGGCACTAAGGTAAAGCACACAACGTGAATCCTCACAAATGTTATGTACAGGTAGACCTCGCTTAACTTTGATTCGGTCAACGTTTCGTTATTACATTGCTGATATATATGGGAACATATATCCATTTAACGTTGCGATGTTCACTATTACGTCATTCGCCAGCAGGTGAAAACTGCTTCGGGTAGTGTAGGTATATATAGACGCTGAACGTCCGATATTCTTACAAGGGTCCATCTTGATCCTGCCCCTTTGTCCCAATAACTCCACCACTCGCCCCTCCACCCCAATCCACTTCTATAAGCAAGCTCCACAACCATCTCAAGTGAGTGTTATGTTATTTAAATTTATATATTTTTATATTTTACATTGATGAATGTACATGTATTTCAACTTGTAATGTTTTGTTTTAAAGAAAATTTTGACGAAAAATGTCCAAAAGAACCTACATTTATACATTAATTCGTATGGGAAAAGTGGGTTCGCTTAACGTCGTTTCTCTTAAAGTCGTACTTTTCAAGAACACAACTAAGACGTTAAGCAAGGACTAATTGTATTAAAGCTGTAACTCTTATCGGCATCTCAATATTACAGCGTTGTGTTTAGAAATCAACTAGCTTCTGAACTTTATCTTGCCCCTCCTTGAAGGTCCATCTCAAGACCCTCCTGTTTGACTGACCTTCAGTCACCCTCCTACCCCTATACTCTCCGCACTCCACCTGTGTTGAACCCTACCCCCAGCTGAGGTCCAAATCCCTGAGCATCTAGCAGCCCGGGAACATCCTCCCAAAGTCAAAGACGCAATACTGTAATTGGTTGTTGTTTATTACTGCTTCTGTCCTGACTGATTGAAATGGAAGAAAAATTTAAGTATACTGAGAGGGTAGTCAATGACAATAAAGTCCAATTGCTGTTCTTACGTAATACCTGATTGTGCTAAAAACACATATGTGGACACTAGGGAACGGCGATATGGGATTTTTCCGGATATGGATATATCGGTTTGCTCATACCTGCTTAAACCGATCTATCGAGTTTTTCTACTGCGCATGCGCGTGCATTCGAAGTGCGCGTGCATTGATGGCGCGCGCGCATTTATGGTGCGCGCTCAGTCGTGGTGTGCGTGCATTGACGGCGCGCAGTCGCGGTGCACGCACATTTCGAAATGCGTGCTCTAGGTCCAGAAAGTTTGTAATGTTGGTGTCAAGGTCTGTTGAATTATACGATGTTGTTTTCTCCCTACCTCCCCCTCTCCTTCTCTCCCTCCTCTCCTCTCTCCTTCTCTCCCTCCTTTCCCCTCTCCTTCTCTCCCTCCCCCTCCACTCTCCCCTCTCCCTCCTCCCTGTCTCCTCTCCCTCCTTTCCCCCTCTCCTTCTCTCCCTCCCTCCCCTCTCTCCTTCTCTCCCTCCCTCCCCTCTCTCCTTCTCTCCCTCCTTTCCCCTCGCTCCTTCTCTCCCTCCTTTCCCCCTCTCCTTCTCTCCCTCCCTCTCCTCTCTTCCTCTCTCCTTCTCTCCCAACTTTCTCCCTCCCCTCTCTCCTTCTCTCCCTCCTTTCCCCTCGCTCCTTCTCTCCCTCCTTTCCCCCTCTCCTTCTCTCCCTCCCTCCCTCTCCTCTCTTCTTCTCTACTTCTCTCCCAACTTTCCCCCTCTCCTTCTCTCCCTCCCTCCCCTCTCTCCTTCTCTCCCTCCTTTCCCCTCGCTCCTTCTCTCCCTCCTTTCCCCCTCTCATTCTCTCCCTCCCTCTCCTCTCTTCCTCTCTCCTCTCTCCTTCTCTCCCAACTTTCCCCCTCTCCTTCTCTCCCTCCATCTCTAAACACAAAATAGAACACACACACACCAAAAACAAAATCTAGAGATTTATTCTCCTCCATTTCTTGCTTGAAACTAGCATGTAATGTCCACGTGTAAATGAGATCTATTACAATAGAAAAGAGAGAGACAGACAGTCTGACTGTTAGAGTTAGAAGCCAGATTATCACTGCTGTGTGTGTCTGACACACAGCAGTAATGTAGTCTGAAGTCTGAATTAATGTCCTTTGCCATTGGCAAGCTCTCCTTTGCTATGCAAAAAGTGACAGCATTCGTGATACTTTCCCACTTTTTGTCCCCTCTCTGGTACAATGTTCTCCTCTTAAATAAAGCAGGAATTGTTTGAGCTGCACTGGCCCCACTACCTGTCGCTTTCTCCGAAGCGCTGGTTCGACTTCCTGCTGTTGTCGACAATGATTTCGCTCTGAGGGCAGCGTGCTGGGCGGGGTGGTGCTGCTTAATGTGTTGTCGCAGGTTGCTCGTGCTCGAATCAGATGTCTTAACCAAGACCTTGCAAACTGTACATCTATACACACCATTACTGACTGCATTGTTTTCAAAGTAGTCCCATACGGGGCTTCTTTTCCCCATGATGAGAAAGGTAAATTTTCAAACTACAATTTTCAGCGATGCGACTTTGTTAAGACGCCACGACTCACGTCGAGTATACACAGTAAAGTGTGCGTGCGCATCGGATGTGCGCGCCCGTTAATTGTGCGCGCGCACCGAATGTACGCGCATTCCATGCTCTAGATCTAGGAGGTTGCAATGCCGGCGACAAGGTAAGCTGGAAAAGATCGCATTACACTGATAATACCAACAATATTGATATATTGCCAGGAACGATATTAAAAATATAACGATGTATATTTTTTAAATCGAATCTCTCGATATAACGTTTTTTTTAGAATCACCATATCGGCATACCGATCTGAAAATCATATCGGGTTTAATCGAAAAACCGATACATCGCCGTTCCCTAGTGGACACACATTCCAACAGAGGTCATCAATGAGTGGGAGTGGGAATCCATAATAATTTTCCTCTTATTCCCCTCATCTCAAGGACACTAAGCCCTTGCCTATTGCCTTCATTCAGCCAAGGGATGCAAATTCAGGGAAGACTGTGCATTTGCTGGGGGCATTTGTACTGTGTATGCAGCTTGTGGTCTAGGAGCTCATTGGTTCAAATCCATGCTAAGTTCGCTGGTCTCAGTTAGCTCTAAATTGCCTGCTCCTACTGTACCACCCTCTACTGGTTGTGCGTGTGTTGTGTGTTTATGTATGGCAGTCAGTAGAGTGATGTCAGCTATGATAAGCTGCCATTCACTGCCTCGGTTCATATAAGATTTGGTCTGGGTATCAAAGGGCAAAGAGCCTATGAACTCACAGTCAACAAGAGGAGACCACGCAAGTAGAGAGGCATAAGCCACCAGTGGTGAGAAAAATAATTGTTTTTCTATACAAAGATTGAAGTGCCAGTGCAATAGAGAGGCGGCAGCTTGTCACCCAATGCTTTGTGAGCTGGAACATTTTTAGGTTGTTTTTATTACATTTCTTCTGTGCAAACATCAGTTGTAATAAAATATCATCGTAACAAAATCAACTTAAGTGATTAAGAGAGATTCTATCAACACTTCACTTTACAACCCCGAATTAGATTTGAGCCATGTCATCCAAAGCAGCTTCCATAGACCTGCTTTGAGTGAATCGAACAGCTTGTTTGAATGCAAACCTAGCTTGTAGAAACCCACTAGTTCCAAAAAGAATTTTATGTTTTCACTTTAACGTAAACTAGCGAATTAATAATGGAAACATCTATCCATGTCTCTTATGACGTTGATAGGCTGCACTGAATGTGTTATATAGTCACAACAATGGCTTTCATCAATGGCTTTCATCTTCTGGCTAGGTATTACTACCAAAGAGGGATTCTGGCCAAGGTAGAGGGACAGCGATTGGTCTATCAGTTTAAGGAGATGCCCAAAAACTTGATCATCATTGATGAAGAGAAAGCAGTTCCTACCAGCCCAGATCCCTACCCATCAGAAATGCTGGCTGCTGCCATTGGCAGCCCACTAGTGGCAATCCCCATCTCTGCAAACAGCATCTCCTCGTCCATGTTGGTAAAGACAACGACGGCGGCGGCTTTGAGAAGTCCTCGGAGCGGAGCTCAGCAATGCGTTGTGAAGCTTGGCAAAATAGCAACATTGAAGGTCTCACCGGTTGGTCAAGGTGGAGTCCTGTCTCATGTGGCTGCAACATCCCGTCCAGTCATAACCACAACTGTTCCTAGGTTAGTAGATACCAGACATATGGTATTGCAGCAAATAACTATGCAATTGCTAGAGATTTGTTAAGCACCTGGTTAAAGCTGAGGAACTTGTGTAGTACAGTGTGTTAGCTCAGGAACCTAACTGGGCTGAAAGCCTGAGTTGGCCTCCCTTTCTGGTGCCATTGGTAATATCTTATGTTTCCTCATTTCTGCCTTTGTGCCACCAAGAAACTTCACCGGTTTCATCAAGCCATGATTTATATAATCAGTCCTGACTCTGTAGGGGGAGGAAACCAGCGGTAAAATTTGCTGTCATTTTACAGCCTTCCTTGTGCTAAATAACAAACGTTTTGACAACTACCACAAGATGGCACTTGCTTCTCTGGGTAAGATGATTTGTTCTCTTCTAGCTCACTAGAAAGAAGGAGGGGGAGAAGAATCCATGGCAAAGCCAGGCCTAAGCTGACCATCTCTTTAAAAGTTATTTCCAACCTGGGGAGGGAGGGCCATATCTGCTTGATCGGGCCCAGAAAACAATGACCCCCAAAAAAGGAACATTCAAGTTAAGTGTTTTAAAAATCTAAAAAACAAATGGTGTTGGATAAGGCTGAAAGAGAACAATTCTATCTAAGTGGAGAAGGAGTGTCACCTGCAGGTGATCATTACATGTTCCTTATTTAACATGCGGAAATCTCAATTTGTTGCAAATTTTACCTCCCAGTTTGTAAAACAATAAGGGAACAAATTCTTGCACACTGTGCACTGAGGTGTGCAGTATTTCCTGCATTTGGGAGGCTATGTTTTCTCCAATTAAAACATTTTCAAGTAAAGCTTTGTGTAGGTTGAAGCCTTGAAACCCCCTGTGTGTCCCAGGATTATACATTGCAGTAGATTTGTAAGTGCGACTTGCCATAACCCATAATGATGAAAACTCGATGTTTAAAAAACATCTTAGAACAAATGGACCTGTGGTCTTTGATCTGAATTGTTTTTAAATTTGGCACCTTTTATGGTGGGACATCACAGCTGCTTAGTTTTGGAGATCAAGTAGTTCAGTGAATCTTGCCAGGTTTATTGGCTTGCAATAAACAAACTGAGGAAGGGGATAACTTAGTTTAAATGTCTAACTTGGAGGGTCAAGTGATATGTCATAGAAGTGCAAGGATTTCTTCAAGGTTAAATGCTATCATGTTTACTTACTCCACACACCTCTGTTTACCTAGCAGTAATAATAATAATCCTTGCATTTGATATAGCGCTTTTCACGCCTTCTAGACGTCTCAAAGTGCTTCAAAGAATATACTGTAAAGTCAATTGACTGTATACTTGTGGCGAAATGTGGCAGCCAATTGCGCACAGCAGTGTCCCACAAATAGTCGTAGAATGAAACGACCAAGTAAAAAAAGGAAAACTATTACTTTCAAAATGAAATTAGATGTTTTAAGCCGTTTTGATGCCGTGAGTGTTATGTTATTTAAATTTATTTTAAATATTTTATATTTCACATTTATGAATGTACATGTATTTAAACTTATAATGGTTTTTTAAACAAAATGTTGACAAAAAAAAGTTCGAAAGAATCTAAAGAACCTAATTCCATACATTAATTCGTCTGGGAAAAATGGGTTAGCTTAACGTTGTTTCACTTAGAGTTGCACTTTTCAACAACACAACTACGGCGTTAAGCGAGGACTAATTGTATTACAATGTGATGCATGTTTAACGGCTCTAGGGCAACAGTTGTGATACCACAATTGGCAGCAGATTCCTGGGCTGGGGAAGGGAGAAATCTACAATCTATGGTCAACCAGTGCCTTGGGACATCCTCCCGACATGAAAGGCGCTATACAAATGTAATTTTGTTGATGTTGTGTAATGTATACGGTCATTTCACTTAGTACGAATCCTGTGAAGCTCTTTCAGACTTTTCGACAACATGAAAAGGTGCTATATCAAATTCTACAATGATTATTATTAAATGCCGGCATTGACATTGTATCATTTTACACGCTAAAAGTTTGCCAAAACAACAATTTGCGATTAAAAATCACATGCGTATCCAAAACTCTTGACTAAAGCAAATATGGCATCTGACTAAAAGCGAATACGAGAGAGAAAAAGAAGACATTATTCAATTGGAAGGAAAAGTAATAAAATATTAAAGGCTGAAGCTATTAACTAGAAAAATAGTCACCAGGGGTCAGGCTCTACCCCTCAACGGGATTGGCCAGTCTTCTTAAAATATTGCATATGCATTTATTTATGTAGTTATACATACCGTATATCTCCGCGTATAAGGCGCACCCGCGTATAAGGCGCACCCCCTGTTTTTGACCTTTTCTTGGTGAAAAAAAACGGAAGCATTTTCAATGATATTGCCGGCAGAAGGGAGGAGAGACAGGTAGGTAGGGAGAGAGGGAGGTAGGCGGGCAGCCAGGGAGAGAGAGAGGCAGGCAGGCAGGAAGGGAGGGAGGGAGAGCGGCAGGTCGGCAGCCCGGGAGAGAGAAAGGCAGGTCGGCAGCCCGGGAGGGAGGGAGGGAGAGAGGCAGGTCGGCAGCCCGGGAGAGGGAGAGCGGCAGGTCGGCACGCAGGCAGTGAGGGAGGGAGGGTGAGGGAGGGAGGGAGAGAGAGCGGCAGGGAGTGAGGCAGGCAGACTGGGTTCGGCAGAAGGTAAGCACAGCACTGAAGTCCGCTGCTGCTGCCGCTGCCCGGGCGGCCGAGGCCGAAGCCCCGTCACCCGCTCCCCCCAACCCCCGCCGGACACTGACCAAACCCCGGCTGACAGCGCGCCGGCCGCCCCTCCTGTTTACTGTATCTCCGAGGCTCAAAATTGCTTGTACCTGCGTATAGGGCGCACCCCCCATTTTCGAGATCTTCCGACCTGAAAAAAAGTGCGCCTTATACGCGGAGATATACGGTATGTCTAATTTACCACTCAGCTTAACTCGTCATTGCGCCCTTTTCCCTTGGAATGATGAGTTATTGGAGGGGCTTATCCTATTACTGACAACTTACTAACAACCTTCTGCATCAGAGGTGAGAGCGTTACCAACTGAGCCAGGCTGACGTTAAACATCTGGCTAACATTAAACCCCTGCATTCCAGAAAAGAAAGAGACTTTGCTGAAGGTGGAACTCTAGAACTTGAGGGAAATGGGTAATTATTGCTAATTTGTCATTTTTGTTTTCTTTGCCAGTAGTAGAACTTTGCGGGTGGCGATGCAAGTACCTGTTGTCATGACCTCCTCGGGGCAGAAGTTCTCGACAATGTCTGTCCAGACCCTAAACCCGGTTTCCACAGTAATAGCCAGCACAAACACCACCAGCTCCACCCCAAAGGTGGTCATCCAGACTATACCTACCATGGTTCCCGCTGGCATGGCAGAGAATAGGGACAAACTGTCGATGCAGCCCACCAAAATCATCACCATCCCCGTGGCACAGATAGCCCAGTGCCACGTACAGACAAAGACAGGTCCGGTTCCAGTCGACGGCATTAACGTGGTGGGGGTGGCGACAGCAATTCAAGCTCTGTCCTCTATGTCGGGGGCGATGGGCACGCCAGTCATGAAGATAGCGGTGCCTGACCAACAGGCAGGAGGCCAGAGCACTCCTCACGTCATCACAGCGATCATCAAAGGACCGGAGATGAGGCAGCAGAGAGGGAAGGTGGGGGCAGAGCTATACAACCTTCCTGTGATCAAGGAAGTGGAGCGCATTGTGGAGGGCCACAACACTTTGACTCGCTGGGTTGTCGTCAACTCGCCCTCGGCCATTGCCCATCATTTGACATCCAAAACAGAGGCAGAATCCACGGTGATGGGCGAAAAATAATCCAGATGAAAAATAACTTGATTTCATTTTGTCTTTTCTTAAAAAAAGGAAGAATCTGGTCTTGAGCAAAATATTTTTTTAAAAAAGGAACTTTTCCATTTGGGCATTGAAATCTTTCTTTTAATTATTTTGTTGCCCTTCCAACGGTTCATGGCGTGGTTTGAACTACGCCATCAAATGCTGACAAAGAAACGGTCTGGTTTTTTTTTAAAAAAAGAAAAACAAAATAAGAACCAATACAGGAGACGTCAGTGAAATTGAGATGCAGGTGGTGAGCATCATCAATTCACAAACAGTGAGGGACCACAAGTGTTTCACTACATTTTTTGAACCTACACTAAACAATTTCTGGAAACACTAAACTAGCATTTATAATTTGATTTTGTAACATGAATGCTCCGCAATTTTCAACAAGCCCTGTCTGCCATTGTCAGCAGCAAGTTTTTTTTAAAAAAAATTCTTTTCCCAGCCCCCACCCAAAAATATTGTGCTTAAGTTAAGCAGGTAGCAGTGCTATGGTAGCATGGCTGTGATGGGAGCAATGTAACCTGCCCTGATCTTACAATGAAAGCCACTTTTTTAATAAAAACAGAAATATTTTTCTTTTCTGTCAAACCTAAGTGGTGAATCTCGCCTGATCAAACCAAGCCAGTCGTGTTTATCATCAGTACAGTGACAGGATTGGATCTAGTTGATCCTGGGTCCCCTAGACCCTGTAGTAGAGGATAGGAATTGGTTACTCGCGAGCAGGAAATTGCTGGTGACTGCGCCTTTCTAAAACCGAGGATGCTGCCCATTGCATTTAATTGCAGTGGTGGCATTTTAAATAACACTGTGCGCATGCAGTATTTTTTTTTACTGGTGCTGAGTGAATTCTCTTTTATATATTAAAAAAAAACAGTTTGGAACACAGAGAAGGATTAAGTTGAAATAGAAGCTGGGGATTAAGCTGTTTCTATTTGGAAAGATGAATGTGAAGTTTTTTTCCGCAGGATTTGTATAATTAGCAGTTTGTGAGCAATGTTAAAATGAAAGCTTCAGTTCTCCCTCATTTAAAAAAATAAGCTAAGAAAAAAGAACGAGATTTTTGTTTAAAGCGCTTTTTACTCTTACACATAAAAGCACAGTATTGTTATGGAGTAACATGTTATCTTATGGTAGTTAGCCAGTCAGCTACCTGGGTTTATGGTCAAGTTTGAATGACAGATTTATTTGGCTGCACAACTTTTCTCAACGCCTGTGTCACTTTTCCTCAATATGTTTGTTACCAACATTTTACTAGATTTTATTTCTTTTTGTCATTTCAAGGGCATGTTCGGTTTAGATTTTGTGCAATGAGCTATTCCATTTTAGGTACTTTAAACCTGCAGACTTCAGATAACGAGAGAACTTCACTATCAGGAACCTTTTTCTTGGGATGAAGGAAAGAATTGTGATTAGCCTTTTTTTTTGTTCCACCCATGACTATTGATTTTTGAATCATTGAGTTAAACAGTTTTTATAACTTCGTCTTCCATAATTGCACCTTCAGAGAGGCAAACAAAAACACTAACACTATTAACACTAACAGATAGTATGAAACCTTGCCTTTCTTTTCTCCTCCTCCACTTCAAAAAAAGTTGATGGCAACAACAACTTGCATTTATATAGCACCCTTCATATAAGGAGGCATATCTCAGTGTGTGGGATGGGGGTTATTGTCCTGGATGGGTTTTAATCCAGATCTTGAGTAAAGATAACTCAAGTAACCTAAAAACAACTTTGGGTCAGTCTTTTTCAAGTAGTTTTGACAGTTATATACTTGTTGAATGTGGTGGCCATTGGATTTCATTGGAAATACTGTTTGAGCATAAGAATTTGGAAATTGAATGAAGCAGTGAAACCAGACATCAAAAAGTAGCAAAATGTTGCTGATCACAATTCTTTATAAAAGTGTAACACTGGGTCCTGATATTGAAACTTGTTCTTTAACGTTCAATGAGGAAGGTGCCCAGGATTCTGACTGAAGACGTTTGTACAGTTTCAACATTTGAAGTATATTCTATTTTGTTGTACTCTTGTTTCAAAGTGTATTCAAGTAGATTTTACCAAAATATAAAAGTAAAACCTGTTTTTGGTTGTCTTTTGGTAAAGAAATACAAAACAAATCTAGTGTCCATGGCTTCTTTAAAGACTTTTTACTAAAAATATGTTTTAGTCAGTTGTTGCCAAAGCATGTTACTTGATCAGCAAATGTCACAGAAACTATTTCTTTCAATCAGTTCCGTTCTGACAAGTTTCCATTTTCATTCAGTTCCTGTGGAAAGATTATTGGAGTGAAATGTCAAGTGTTACATTCTGAAACACTGCAAGTATCTTAGCTGTTTGGATATCACTGTTCCAATAATAATCCTTGCATGTGGTATCACAACTTATCACGTTGAGACATCTCAAAGCACTTCACAGAATATAGTGTAAAATAAATTGACTGTATATTTTGCGGGTGAAATGCGGCAGCCAATTACACACAGCAGTATCAATGCACAGTGAAAGCCTGTTTATCCGTGACTCCATCAACCGTGACTTCCGTATAACCAGCATCTCAAGAAAAGGTCCCCATTCGAATAACCATATCTTATCCAGAACAATACTGGTGGCACATTTAATGAGTCAGTTGTCGCATGACAGTACAGTACGATTAGTTCTGAATGTTGCCAGTAGTAGCACTTCCGATTTTTCATCTTAAAGGGGCAATGTCAGTTTTTCCTCTCCCTCTCTCCTTTTTCTCTCCCTCATTTTCTTTCTGTCTCTCTTCCTCTCCTTCCTTCCTCTCTATCTCTCCCTCTCTCTTTCTATTTCTTCCCCTTTCTTTCTTTCCCTCTCTCTCTCTGACGGATACTATGTGTTACTTGTGTAGCCTGACTGTATCATGGGTTTATACAGTTTTGTGGGGGGTGGGGCGGGAGAAGGAGAGTAAGGCAGGGAGAGAGAGGATGGGGGGGGAATGAGGGATAAGAGAAAGAGGAGGGGGAGAGAGGGGGGATGAGTTGATTAATTTAGATGGAAAATGAGAGGAGTGGAGTGGGGGTTGGGTTTGGAACCATTGAGATGCCAGACTGACTGAGTGTGTGTGTGAAAGAGAGAGAGAGGGAAGGAGGGAGAAAAAGAAAAAAAAGACTGCCACTTTAAAAGAGGAAAAAACTCTTCCGTCCGCCATTATAGAAGTTTGTGACCAGGGCTCCCTCTGCCTCCTCGTCCTCCTTGACCTGTCTGCTGCGTTCGACACAGTCGATCACACCATCCTCCTTCAACGTCTTTCCTCCCACCTCAACCTTCAAGGCACAGTCCTTGACTGGTTCCACTCTTATTTGACCCACCGTTTACATTTTGTTTCTTCCAATGGTTTTTCTTCAAACCCCCGCACAGTTTCTCACGGCGTCCCTCAGGGCTCTGTCCTCGGCCCCCTCCTTTTCACCCTTTACACGCTCCCTCTGGGCAACGTCATCCGCAGACATGGGGTAAATTTCCACATGTATGCGGACGACACCCAGTTGTACCTTTCTGCCTCATCCCTCAACCCCCAGACGATCGATGTTCTGACAGCATGTCTGTCCGACATCGAGTCCTGGACGAGGGACAACTTTTTGCAATTGAACGTGAGTAAGACCGAGGCCCTCCTGATTGGCTCAAGCCAGCGCCTCCGCACATCGGGCACTGCCAGCCTCAACATCCAAGGCTGCACTCTCCACCTCACAAAGCCAATCAGGAACCTCGGCATCATGTTCGATCAAAAACTTTCCTTCCTCCCCCACATCCGCGCCTTGACCGGCACCGCCTATTTCCATCTGCGCAACATTGCCAGGCTCCGTAATTATCTTACCCCCCGCGCTGCCGAAACACTCGTGCACGCATACATCACCTCAAGGCTGGACTACGGAAATTCTCTCCTAGTCTGCCTCCCCAGTTCCTCCATTCACAGGCTGCAGGCCATCCAAAACTCTGCAGCCCGTGTACTATCCCGCACCCGCCTCTGCGACCACATAACCCCCACCCTCGCCCGTCTCCACTGGCTCCCCATCCTCCAGAGGATCGAGTTTAAGATCCTCGTCCTCACCTACAAGGCCTTACACGGCCTTGCCCCATCCTACCTAACCGATCTACTCTCCCCCTACACGCCCACCCGGACCCTCCGTTCAACAGGACTTGGCCTGCTCCAAGCCCCCCGCCCGAACCGCCCCACCATCGGAGGCCGGGCCTTCAGTTTCTCCGCTCCCACCTTATGGAATGCCATCCCTCAATCCCTCCGTTTCGCCTCTTCCCTTTCCTCTTTCAAGGCCGGTTTGAAGACTTTCCTCTTCGATCGTGCCTTTTGTTCCACCCCGAACTCTTTTACCTCCCCTTCGTGTTTCACCCCTTCCCAAATACTCCCCTCCCAGCTCGGGTCACACGCCTCCTGTGCAGCGCCTTGGGACGTCCTCCCGACGTGAAAGGTGCTCTATAAATGTAAATTGTTGTTGTTGCTTTGTGATTTTGTGCTGTGTTTATAGACTATAATCGATATTTATTGCTTTATTGGTAAGCATCCATACAATATTCTGTTATTATTTAGTCTATTATTAATATGGTATGTTTAAAAATAAGTTAATTTTTTTGTGTTGGGTTTTTGGCAACTTGCCGTCTGAATATCTGGCATGCTGTTTAACCGGCATTGGCCAGGTTCTGAGGGTGCTGGGTAAACAGGCTTTTACTGTATTAGGGATTTTTTCACTTAATCTGGTAGAGTTATTCAATGGAAATACAGTAAACTTCTGGCAACTTGTCACTCCACAGGAAAGGGGCTCAGTGATGAGTTAGCTGGATGGCGAGTTAGACATATATAGAACATATAATATGTATATACACACACGCATATACAGGTACCCTGCCCCAACCACGGCCTCATCAACCGTGAAACTCACGCATCCACGGTTTGCTAAATGCGACAACCCTTGCAAACCACGGCTTATAATCCTTGCTTATCCACGGGTTTTAACACTAACACTAGTGTTTAGCGCTAGAACCCAATTGCATCAATCAGCCTCGATGTACTTCTCGCGAGCATATAGCACTAGGACCCATTTGCGATCTTGCAATCAACCAGCGACAACGCTTCTCTCTTAAGATTAAGATAAATAACATAAATTTATTGTCGCTTCTCCGCAGCTTCTCTCTCTCTCTGTGTAAGTGTTTCATAGAGATCTCTCTCTGACTCACCTCTCTATTTCACCTTCTCTTCCCCCCACCCCCCTCCCCTTCACTTTCTCACCTCTCTCTGACTCACCTTCTCTTCCCCCCACCCCGCCTTCGCTCTCACCTCTCTATTTCACCTTCTCTTCTCCCCCCCCCCCCCCAGCCCTCTCTCTGTGTCCATGTGTAGATCAGTCAGTCAGACAGCACCCCCCCAGCCCTCTGTGTCACCCACCACACCTTCTCCATTGATTTCTCTCTGTAGATCAGTCAGACAGCCCCCCCAGCCCTCCTTGTCACCCCCACCCTCCATATCTCTCTCTCTGTGTCTGGATCAACCAGACAACCCCACCAGCCCTCCGTGTCACCCCCACCCCCCCCCCCTCTCCCCTCCCACCCTCCGTGTCTCTCTGTGTGTAGATCAGTCAGTCAGACAGCCGATCCTGGCAGCCAATGCGCCCAAACTTACTCCCCCTATCCCCATGTATGTTATAACTATGTGTTTTTTTTTGTGTTTAGTTCTACGAAACGCAAACTTACTTCCCCTATCCCCATGTTTCCCATAGGGCCCTGCCTTTCCCAACCGAGATTTTACCAACCGCGGAGGTTTAGAAGAACATATCCCCTGTGGTTGGGGAGGGATACCTGTATATATAAAGGTGGCCAGGATATTGACAGCATTGCTACTTGAATTATCTGGAGTTCACTGTGACTACATGTTGCAGAGGGTCAGGCGACTGGAGCATGAACAAACCACATAATGATATGCTAAAAAAAAATGAGCCAGATAGATACAGAGAATGAATACAGGCATTTACTTCTTCTGCCTCTGCCCCCTCCAAAAAATTCACATTCATAGTCTGTTTGGAAGACTCTTCCAAAGTGAACAATTTCAGAGACACTTCCTCATGGACTTACAATTTAACATTGTGCAAAATTCTGAAGACTCTTAAAGCATTCTTCAATTTGGAAGCCAGTTCTGTAAGTAAAATAACTCCTGCATTTGACAAGGATTTAACATAAAGTGTCGGGACACCAGGCAAATGTGACTTGTGGTCAAAAGGTAAAGTGATGTTTCAATCACTCTTCCGAGAACAGACTTTGAGAGCATTTGGTGACTTGGTGGACGGATTGTCCGGTGGGTTCATTTTCCTTTCTCTCAACTCCCAGTGTAGCAGCGTTGAACTAAGGTAACCATGTCTGTCTGCAGGTGGTGCAGAAGTCATCAGCCATGCAGTTAAACACTTGTTTGATTGCACTTGTAACAGGAACTGAATTTACTAGCTTTAGCAAACAAGTCTCCAGCTTTTCTTCTCAATGTTGGCTAACGTTGATCTTCAAGGTCACAACTGGGTTGTCCACCACAGGAAACTCACCAAAGTTCTATAACTTAGAACATAGAACACTTAGAACATACTAAGAAAAACAAGAACAGTTTAAGTGATCGCACGTTCAGGTTACTGAATATCTAAAATTGGTTCTATGCCCCCAAAACAGTTAAAACTGCTTAGAAAGTTCACTGGCATTTCAATTTAATCTCAAATTGTAAAGCAACACCCAAGCAGTGTACCATCCGGTGTGCATCATTTTCATACCATTCCTGTTCTGAGGCCGTATGTTTTCTTCAGGTGGTTTCACGGCAAGGGTGTTGTTTAGGTCATTGTCAAAGAAGCACAAGTCATTCTGCTCCATTGCAATTTGAACCTTGAGGGTTCAAGCTTGGCTATCAAAAAGAGGTGATGTCGGAGTCAGGATTTAATGGGATTGTCCTTGAAGCTGAATTCACACACTAGAGACAAGTGATCGGAGGGATAGTGGAAGGACGGCAACCGATTTGGACCAATCTGTTCCTCTGTTGGCATATTGAGTAATGTATTCACAATGAACGCCTGCTTGGAATACCAGATGTAATCCAAGGTGTGGCAGCTCTCTCCCGTCAGACGGATTTTCCAGGTAGTGAAGGGAGGCTCCGACTGCCCGTCTTCGCTCAGCAGCTTGTAAGCACTGTTCAGGTTCAGGCTGGACGAGGTGAACTGTTTGTACACGTCCTCGGTAGGCTCGGCGTTGAAGTCTCCGCACACAATGAGGGGGGCGCCCACCCCCTCAGTGATGTTCTCCAGGTTGCGGAGCAGGTGGCTGCCTTGCGACGAGCGGAATCGCTCCCACCCGCTGCAGGCCTTGAGGTGGGTCACGGCCACACAGAAGATTTTGCCCGTTTCCAGGCAGCGCAGAGTCTGTGCAATGGCCACTTGGTTGGTCTGCAGCCTCTTGGCCACCAGTCGGAGAGTGACGCTGTCGAGCAGCTCAAACCTCTCCCGTAGGAAGAACAAGGCACATCCATCCGGCCCATTGTTTTTCTCCACATCCAAACATGGCGACCGGGGTTTAGGGTAGAAGGTGGAGTGATAACCTAGCCCTTGCAGCACCGGCTGGAAGGTGTCAAAGTAGTGGTCTACCTCCTGCAAACACACAATATCAGGCTGGTAGGTTACAATCTCCTCCAGGATGAGGTATTTACGCTCAGACCAGTTCAAAGCTTCTCTGGGACACTTGATGAAATTGTCCTTCCATTCCCCCAGAGCTGCATCAAAACAGGAAGTGGGGAGGGGGGGGTGGGGGAAACAGGTGAAATTAAAATGCATCTTTCTCACGCACATCACACACTATTCCAGATTATATTAGAGACAAATTGTTCACTACTCGCACACTCCCCCTTTATTTCGCCCACAAAATATGCAGTCAACCCACTTTACAACATATTCTGTGAAGCGCTTTGAAATGTCTCGATGACTGTTACGGCACTGTAGTATATGAAATGCAAGGATTAGTATATTTACTGCCTCAATGTTCCAGCTGCAAAACTAAGTCTTATTGCGTAATGTGAAACATAAGTTCCTGTCTCTGGTCAGTGCGGTAGTCAGGCCATGATCTGCATTAACGCTAAAGATGGTCAATACAGCTGCTGTGGCCTGAAATTCAAGCGAGTGGCCACATTTGAGAAACTCTGCCCTGATGTATCTGTTTGTGGGGACGCTGCTGTGCGCAATTGGCTGCCTCGTTTCACCCACAAATATACAGTCAATTCACTTTACACTGTATTCTGTGAAGCGCTTCGAGACGTCGATAAGATGTGAAAAGCGCTATATCAAATGCAAGGATTATTATCATTATATTATCCGGTAGTCACAAAACAAGGATTATGACCAGTAGTTGAACACTTATACATTTGAACAAATCATACAGCAAACTGCTTGACAGGTAGTGCAGTACAATGCAAATTTTAGCAACTACAAACAAAGAAGCTTTCATTTAAAAAAAAGTTATTGAGGACCAACAGGAGCTCGTGGTTAAGATGTCCCAGACTTATTTTGATTCAGCAAAACGCAGTGAAACCTTGGTCTCTCATTTCCAGGTTAAATACACTGTCTTTCGTGTAAACCTGTGGAAGTGCGCATTATTAAACATATTAAGATTAAGAACAAGTTCATGAAAACCACCTTGTCACGCGAATCTCAATCCCAAGTGCCCCACGACACACATTTTAAATGTGGGATTTGTTGAGTGACCCATGTAGCCATGGAGACCGGCCCCACCTTGTGCTAGTATGTTCCACTGCATGACCCGGATCGGACGGCAATCAGTGGGGACTTGAATCTTCCTTAGCTCGAGGAAGTCCCGCTGGAGCCGGGGCGGACGCTTCGCTAGAGCTTTCTGACATTCCTTCAGGAGGTCACTGGGGTCTGTTGGATCAACCAATTCCAGGTCGGGTTCCATCATGAACTTGGGCACTTGTGGGATTCCATTTGTGGTTATAGTTGGAGCCAGAGCACTGTACAGCCTGCTGGTTTGGGGTCCCAGGGAATGCACTGCAAGAGATTCACACAAGTTACATGGGAGCGTCAGTAAAGGTTCATAAAAAGAGGCCAAAATTCGGGTGTGAACATTCTCTCTACTGAAAACTGCAGACTTGAGGAGTAAGCTGACATACCAATTTAATATAGAATAACCGCTCAAATCATACACATACCCAACCATAACAACAAAATTACAATTGTATAGTGCATTTCACATCAGGAGGATATCCCAAGGCACTGAGCAGTCAGTGTTTTGAACCCGAGCTGGGGTCAGGATCGGGGAGGGTTGGGGGAAGAGGTGAATGACCGATGGCACGGTCAAAGAGGAGGGCCTTAAGGTGAGACTTGAAGGAGGCTAGGGAGGCAGTAAGCCGGAGGAATTGTGGAATAGAATCCCAAAGGTTGGGGATAGAGTGGCCAATGGCTTGCCTGCCGATGATGAGTCGGGTGGGTTGGGGAACATGGAGAAAGACAGGCCCGCTGAGCGGAGGGAGCGGACAGGTTGGTAGGAGGTTGCAGAGGTAGGGTGGGGCTCGACCATGGAGGGCTTTAAAGGTGAGGACCAGGATCTTGAATTTAATCCACTGGCTGATGGGAAGCCAGTGGAGTAAGGAGAGAATGGGAGAGATAGGGTCACAGAGCTTGGTGCAGGAGAGGGCTTGGGCTGCATAGTTCTGGATGATCTGCAGCCTATGGATAGAGGAGTTGGGAAGGCTGACAAGCAGGGCTAGTTGAGCCTGTAGTCGAGCTTGTGATGAAGGCACCTGAAAATCCCATTCAGTTTCCGATCAAAACCACTTTGATTTCTCTGCACTCGTCATATTGATCATCTCCTAACTCGGAATTCAGATTAGTACTTCCTGTTCCGAGATGCCATTTGAGTACGGAGGAGAGTTCTGAAAATTCACAAGCAACTTGCCAGCACTGACACGCTAAATGTCATCAAAGAGCCAGGTGGTCGCACACCAACATCTAATAATAATCTTAGCATTCAATATCCTTAGCCTCTTCACGAGTCATCTTAAAAGAGCTTCACAGGAAACACTGTAAGGTGATGTCACTATATTTTTACATTTTGTGGCTGAATGCGACCGCCAATTTTTGCATATCATTGTAGCAATACAGCAATATAATTTTAAGATCAAACTTAACAAGTATTGTGCTCGGATATCAGATAATCAAGAGGTACAGTCTAAATTTAATATTTTATCATTAGTCTCACATCAATATGAACTCCCTGTGGTCAGGTGGGTTAGGCCTGCACCGGAAACAAAATGATGTTTGTAACTTTAGAAGAGCAAGAACTCAACAATCTGATTAAAATTAAAATTCAGAATTTACATTTTTTTATATTCAAAAAAAGGTCAAAGTGGAATGTCCTTCCCAGTGAGTGGGTATAATGTTTGACCAGTTAGCACATTTCATTCGCCTACAAAATACAGTCTCTGTGCTTCACAACACCAACTTTACAGGTTAGAACATTTGCCTCTCACTCTTTGCTGGTCTCACTCTCCAACTGCTGGCCTGGCTCACTCCCAGGTCCTAGTGCCCCCTTTCCACCCACTGGCGAACGACTTAATAGCGAACGTCACAACATTCAATGAATATATGTTCCCAATGTATCAGCAACGTAATAACGAAAAAATATTAACCGAGGCGACGTTAAGCAGGGTCTACCTGTATTATTAGGATTATACACCCTGTGAATAGCTTTGGGATGTCTCCCTGATGGCAAAGGTACTAAATCAAATGCGAGGATGATGATTATATTATTTATTATTCTTCCACAGAGGCGTGATTAAATCAAAAGACAATCCATTAGTTTATACTCATACGAAGACAGCGCTGTACCAGGATTCCAAGCATAGGACATAAAGACTGCACCCTGGTTGATGTAAATAGATTAGTAGCTACTTACCATAATGCCTTTCATACTGGGAGGAAATCTCAGAGGACTTCACTCAGCTACCTGGGAGCTTGAACTTTGGGGGTGGCGGGGGTGTGGGTGTATGTACAGAAGGCGACCAAAAATATGGGCAGAAAGATAGGGCTCGCAAGCCAAGACTTCCCCGTATATGGATGATGTCACCGTCTTTTGTACAGATCAAAAATCAGTCTCAAGCTCGCTAGGCATTTGCGACCGGTTTGAGCGAGTCTCGGGCACCAAGGTCATCAAGGTCAACCCCCAGAAATGTGACGTGATGTATTTTGGAGAATGGAAAGAACACAATCAGATAGCAATTCTGGTGAAGCCAGACTATATCAAAGTCCTCGGCATCTGGTTTGGGGCTGCTGGTGCGTGCCAAAAAAGCTGGGAGGACCATCCAGGTGCAGTGAGGGAAAAACTGATGACGTGGCGTCAGCGCTCACTGTCCATCATAGCAATGATCCCAGTGATAAAGTGTGAAGCCCTTTCAATGTTACTGTGTGTGAACTAGGTCTGGCCTTTGACAAAGAACAACACCACTGGAGTCACCAGAGAGGTTTACCAACTGATATCCAAAATGGGCTTTAGGGATATGATGCACAAAGCCCCGGAAAAATAGGGAAAAGGGGTCCCCAATGTAGCCCTTATCCTCATGGCTACCTTCGTGTGCAGCTGCCAGAGGCTGCTGTGGGGATTTCTATCTGTACCCAGTGCTTAGAAGGGTGGGTCTGGCAGAACTACCTCGAAATATTCCACACACACAGTTGGGAGCTTGTCGTAACACCTGTCCTACACAGTTTCCTGAAAAACACCATTCCAGATTCCCGCGCAATCATCACGTGGTCCGTGCGACAGGTAGTCAAAACGGTCATAAAGTGTGAGAGGGCAGACCCGATTGGAAGGTTCCCTGTGGCAACAGCCAAACTGCCTAATCACCGGCCCTGACCAACAACCATCAGGACATGGCCTGAGTCGATCAAGGGGACCTCGCCCTCGGGGGGTTCATACACAACCGAGATCTGGGCAAGTCAGCACGCTGTCCTCGGGGCCGGTTTGCAGAGGCGAGGAGACTGTGGACCACCTCTTCCTGGAGTGCAAAATAACGTGTTTTGCAAAGGCAGTTTGGAGAAAGATGGAGTAGATACTCTCGCGGTTCACCTCTGGAGAACCGCTGTCACGGCACTCGGTGCTGTAGCTTCTCTCTTCCCGGGAAGTCACAGCGAAACCCACATCTAGTCTGCCTGGAGAATCATAAACTCTGAATCATAAAAAAAAACCTTTGCACTCCCAAAACCAGGTGCTCTGCTGGCAGAATGAAGAGACGGTGAGAGCCTGTCTCAGGCCAGGGCATACTAGGATCCCCTATGTACTAAGGGATAAGCTGAAGTTCGGATCAACTGTGGCAAAGTCCAGATGGGGCCTGATCCCAACAGATGACTCTCCTGCCCCAAAAGTAATTGCAGGCTTCAATCTTTGAACGATTCTCAGCCATAAGCTGCTGGGTCAGTGAGGCCAGACAGGTCAACCAACAAGTTGCTGCACACAAGAAATGCTGTATCACTTCTGCAGGTGAAGGTCTGAGACCCAACTCAAGAGGTGTGTCTCATAGTCTGCCACTGCTATCTGTTCCCGTTCCACAGCCGCAAAAACAAAGATTATAACGGCAACAACAACTTGCATTTATATTGCGCCCTGTACGCTGGATTGCCTCTTGGAACGCTTGCTACCATTTATACCAGCTTACATCTTCTATTATAGATGTAACCAAGAGTATTTATTGCATTGAAAAAAAATAGAAATTAATTTCCTGAATATTTGCCTTTGATACAATGCATTTTGGTAATTATAATTAGACCGTGCATGCGATTAAGTTTGACGTTACTGCAATTCTGTACACTCAAAATTATCCATTCAGGACCTTTATAGTTTATTTTCTATTTTGAATACGCTCATCGTTAATCAAAAATGGTCAATTGATTGAGACATTTTGCCCAGTGACATGACTCTTTGAGTGTTAAAGAATCAGAAATTCTTGCCCCATCAAAAGTGGTTGCTTGCACTGTAATGCTATGCCATGGATGCAATTGACATGATCTCAGGCAGCACTCAGCTTTTGGCCTGCATACAACTCCCGACAGGAGGAGTAGGCCTCAACTTGCACAGACACCCACCCACTCAGGCATTCGTTCTCAGTCACCCTCACTTACTTGGTAAAGCATCAGTTTAAACACGCCGCGTTCAGTGAGTTTGAAAGTTTCTGGGAAAACTGGAGGAAAGCAGGCAACACATACTTAAACATAGTTTACAGGAATTCAGGTAACGTGCAGTAATTATATTACAAGTCCAGCTTTTCCAGATAAAGCTCACGAGTGAGGAGTGTACTGTTTTCACGTAGGCAGCAAGTGAAAGACGAACACACACACAATGCCTTGCAATACACACCGGATTTATGGGCTCGACCACAAAGTTAGCATTAGCACAGGGTGATGCAAGACCGAAGGCTTCTTGCCCAAACCATAGGCAGATAAACTCGCGGTTTCACAAGGACACTGAAGACAGCAGTGAAGTTGCACCATCTAGAGGTGATTCACAGTGTAAAGCAATTGTGTGGAAACATTGCACGTACACACTCAGTAGGAAGAGCATTGCGTAACACAAGCACTTCCAGTTACCTGCAATAATCAAATCCATCCTTTGGTTACCCCCCCCCCCTCCCCCCCACCCCCCCCCCCCCTCCCCCCGCCTTTAACAACAACAACAAAATTACACGTCAGGAGGATGTACCAAGGCGCTGGACAGTTATTGCTTCAGAACTGAGCTGGGGACCCGGGGATGGTGGGGGGAAGGGGGCGAAGGGGGGGGATTAGAAATTGCCGATGGGTCCATTGAAGAGGAGAGTCTTGAGGAGGGCCTTGAAGGAGGCCAGGGAGGGGGCGAGGTGGAGGGACTGCGGGATGGAGTTCGAGAGGTTAGGGGTAGAGTGGCTGAAGGCTCGCCCACCAATGGTGGGGCGGGAGGGGCGGGGTTCGTGGGGCAGGTCAGAGCAAATGGAGTTTGGAACGGTAGAGAACATGGGCCACAGAGTTCTGGATTATCTGCAGCCTGTGGAGGGAGGGATTGGGAAGGCCGACCAGCAGGGTGTTTGCATAATCAAGCCGGGATGTAATGAAGATGTGGATGAGGGTTTCAGTTAGGAGAGGGGGGCTAGGAGATGGAGCTGGGGGATGAGGAGGGAGGTGGGGATGGGGTCAAGGGAGCAGGTGGTAGGTTTTATTTTTCGGAGGAGAGCAGAGAGGGTGCGGGGAGAGATAGGGTGGGAGGTATGTAATGGGGGATGGGAGGGAGATGGATCCTGGCGGGGAGGTAATCGAGAGTGGGGTAGAGATGGCTGAACGAATCCCCTCGATTTTTGATTTGAGGAAGTCCAGCATCTCCTCGCAGTTGGTGTTGGAGGATAGGATGGGTGAGGCGTGGGAGGGTGGGCTGAAGAGGCAGTTGGTGGTGGAGAAAAGGAGCCTTTAAAACAAAAGATCTGTTGAATCTCGTGTGTAGCTGAACAGAGTAATAATTTACTTGAACAAAGCTGATTGGGGAGGGGAAATAGAATGAAAAAGGACCTACTCAGGTCAATGTTAAAGACAAAGATTCCAGCTTCCATGTAGCAATAATAAAGTCAGAGTTATCCTCTAACCAAAGGCTACTGTTGTCCTGAATGCTCGGGGAGAATTCAGTGGCCCCCGAGACAGTCAATGTTCACTGGGAAACACATTACAAAGAGGTGGGGGAAAAGAGCTCAGGGCACATTCCCAACCATTTCACTGAGTGTTTGACTTCAAACACACAGTTCAGCACAATTGTCACCAATGCAATATACTGTCACTGTGTCTACCCTATGGCAATACTCATGAAGACCTTGCCTTGATGTGCAGAGTTGAGTTAGGAGCTATCCCTAGAGTCCTGTAGTTCAGTGGTTAGAGCACTCTCCTCACAAGCGAGAGACCTGGGTTCAATTCCAGGCAGGGTGAAATCTTGGGCAAGTTTCCTTACTCCACACTAGGGAACGGCGATATATCGGTATATCGGTAAAACCCGATATGATTTTCATATCGGTATGCCGATATAGACATTTTAAAAATACCGATATATCGAAAAACGGTATATCGAGGTAAAAAATCGGGATGCGAGCACAATCAACTACAACACCCAGAATGCTCATCTCTATACACAATGCACAGACCGAGGTGCAAAGCCGCCATCTTGTATTCATAGTCCTCGAATACATAATACAGGTATGCAAGGGGTGGGGGAAGAGAGACGGCTGTGGGTGGGGGGGGTGAGGGGGAGAGAGACTGCTGGGGGGGTGAGGGGGAGAGAGACGGCTGGGGGGGGTTGAGGGGGAGAGAGACGGTTGGGGGGAGGGGGAGATAGACGGCTGGGGGGGGAGGGAGAGAGACGGCGGGTGGGGGGAGGAGAGGGGGAGAGAGACGGCTGGGGGGGGAGGGAGAGAGACGGCGGGTGGGGGGAGGAGAGGGGGAGAGAGACGGCTGGGGGGAGGGGGAGAGAGACGGCTGGGGGGGGGAGGGAGAGAGAGACGGCGGGGGGGGGGGGAGGGAGAAAGAGACGACTGGAGGTGTGGTGGGGGAGAGAGACGACGGGGGTGGGGGGTGCGAGAGAGGGGGGGGGGGAGAGACGGGGTGGATGTGATAATATACAGATAGATCGAGATGGGGGGGGATGTGAGAGAGGAGAGAGGGAGAGAGACATAGAGAGACACAGACAGAAAAACACAGAGATGGAGAGAGTGAGAGACACAGAGAGAGAAAGATATTTACCTCCTGAGAAGATAGGCCCGGAATGCGCGCGCATCGGGGTGCGCGCGCATTCCGGGCCTATCTTCCCGGAATTTCGTACTTGCGCAGTACGAAAAAACGGAAAATATCGGTATTTCGGTATATCTCGATATGAGCCAACCGATATATCCATATCCGGAAAATTCCCATATCGCCGTTCCCTACTCCACACACCTAATAATAATCCAACACGCCAAAAAATTGGTCATTTTAATCCACGACTGTTTGTGGGGCAGTGCTGTGTGCAATTGGCTACTGTGTATCACTCACATATATACAGTAATTTCACTTTATAGTATATTCTGTGAAGCGCTTTGGGACATCTAGTAGACGTGAAAAGCGCTCTATCAAATGCAAGAATTATTATTATGATTTTATAAATTGCGTAGGGATAATATTACTCCCAATCCAGTTGTCCTAATAAAGCTTGGATACAGTATACGATTGTGATTTTATCGCAAAATGCATATGTGCAAAAAAATGCGCAACATTTTTTGTCGTTCAATTGAAACCAAATATTGTACATTGACGAAAAGGTGTTAAAAAATTATATTTGTTCAATCGAAAACAGCAAATTTGACCTAGAAAAATAATAATTGAATAACGTACAATGAAAAAGTGCTTGTTAAAAGGCTGTGCTCATTCGTCAAGTTACACTGATATGTTATTGCACATTAAGCACAAGCAGGAAGCTAGAGCATAATAAGCATTTCTGCATATCATACAGGAAATGTCACTATTCTGGGGTACGAGTATGGGAATCTAATTGAGTCAATTTGTAATGGGATTACTCAATAAGGAATCTGAGCGACTCATTCTTGGAACCAGAAGTAGGTCACACTAACTCGGTTGAATGTCACCAAAAATTGCATTGAGTTGTCGTTGAGCTCTCGAGTCTCGGTATTTTTTATTTCACATATTCCCTACAATTTAGTTTATAGTGGCATGGGGGGTGGAGTGGGGGGGAGAAGATATAGAGTAAATGAAATAAAGAAAAGAAATTGAGACAAAGTTAGACAAGCAGTAAGAAAACAACACACTCACACTGAACTGCTGGTTGTGAATGAGTTGAATGTGCATCACATGATTAACTTGAACTCATTGCTCCGGTAATCTTACCGACTGCAAAAGGTTAGAGCAATTTAAAGAGATCGTGTTCTTTAGCACAGTATCAGATGGCAACACTTGGGAGGAAGGCAGCTCAGAACATGTGGGGAGTCGCATTTACTGGAGCATTTTACAGATGACAATACTGTAGAGACACAAGCAACTTTTAGATAGATGCAGAAATGTTGTGAGTTCCTCCAATTCAAGCCCATGTTTAGATTGGAAGCCAGATATAGACACACATTGATAGCAATCATGGCCTACACAAACTCACCAACAATTCACTGTAAAAAACAAGTACAAGATGGAATACCTCCACAGAAAGCACAACACCAAAATTACATTTGTACAGCACATCTGATGTGTAATTCTGATCTATTTAGAGGGATCCAGAATAGGTTACAGGTAGACTCACTCACTCACTCACTCACTCACTCACTCACTCACTCAATCAAAACTTATATTTATATAGCGCCTTTCACGTCGAGAGGACGTCCCAAGGCGCTGTACAGTCAGGTAGGGACAAGAGCAGGTGGGGAGGGGTCGGGGCAGGATGAAGGAGAGTAGGAGAATTGACTGTATATTTGTGGGCGAAACACGGCAGCCAAATTGCGCACAGCAGTGTCCCACAAACAGCCATGGAAGTGGGATTATGGGAGAAAGGGGGAAAAGAGGATAGGGGGGGAGAGGGACGGAGAGGTGGGGTCAGGGTAGGGGGAAGGAAAACAGGAAAACCCACTGTATATCTGTGGGTGAAACGCGGTAGCCAAAATTGCGCACCAGCCGTGTCCCACAAACAGTTCGTGGAAATGGGGCCAGGGGAGAAAGGGAGAAAAGAGGGTAAGGGGAGAGAGGGAGGGAAAGGTGGGGTGGGGTAAAGTCAGAGAGGAAGAGGACAAGTGACAACAATGCTCAGTGCCTTGCGAAGTCCTCCCGACCTGAAAGGTGCGATACAAATGTAAGGTTGTATTGCATTGTAAGTACAGACCATAGAAATGGTCATCTCAAGTCCACTCAGCGACCTCTCAAAAGGTTGTGTTATTGTGGTCTCAGTTACAGGATAATTTGTTCACAACAAGTAGAGCTTATTCACAAATCTGTGTTTGGTTAGTGGAGCTCTGATATACAAACCAGTTACAGAGCTTTACCGTGGTTTCTTTAGCCTAGCTGGGTGTCTGATACTTGCGGATACTCAACTCATGCTTAAGAGTATCCAAACCAAACAACAACAATTTACATTTGTAAAGCGCCTTTCACACTGGTTCGACTCCTACCTCTCCCATTATCTGCATTATCCACTTTGTCACCACCACCAGATTCTCCTCCAGCCCCCGCACTGTCACCTGTGGCGTCCCCCGGGGCTCTGTCCTTGGCCCCCTACGTTTCAACATCTATATGTTCCCACTTGGTGACATCATCCACAGACATGGGGTTAACTTCTACATGTATGCAGATGACACCCAACTCTATCTCTCTGCTTCTAACCTCGACTCCAGGACTATTACTGTCCTGACAGACATCAGACATCAAATCCTGGATGAGAGCTAATTGGGATACTCCCCGGATGACAGTGCGGGGGCTGGCTGGGAAGCTGTTGGTGGCGACAAAGTGTAGATGATGGGAGAGGGGGGAGTCGAACTGGTCGTCCTAGTGTGAAAGGCACTGAAGTTGAATATCAACGAGACAGAGGCCTTATCGATTGGCTCGGGCCAGGGCCTTCACGGATCAGGCGTTGGCTGCATCAACCTCCATGATTGCACTCAACCTCACCAAGCTAGTCAGGAACCGAGGTGTCTTGTTCGACCCTCAACTGTCTTTCCTCCCCCACATCCAAGCAATGACTCGCTCTGCCTTTCCTCATCTCCGCAATATTGCCCGACTCCGCCACTACCTCGCCCCCAAAGCCGCTGAAACCCTCATTCATGCCTTCATTACATCCCGGCTCTACTATGCAAATGCCCTGCTTGTCGGCCTTTCCAATTCCTCACTCCACAGTCGCAGATGATCCAGAACTCTGCCCCCCGTGTCCTCTACCATTCCAAACTCTGTTACCCCCATCTCCCACATTCTTGCCCAACTCCATTGGCTCCCCATCATCCAGAGGATCAAATTCAAAATCCTGGTCCTCATAATTAAAGCCCTCCACAACCTCGCCCCACCCTACATCTGTGACCTTCTAATTCCTTACCAACCTACCTGCCCCCTCCGCTCAGCAGGCTCTGGTCTGCTCCACATCCCCCGACCCATCTGCCCCACCATTGGTGGGCGAGCCTTTAGCCACTCTGCCTCCAACCTCTGGAACTCCATCTTGCAGTCCCTCCATCTCAGCCCCTCCCTGGCCTCCTTCAATTCCCGCCTCAAGACTCTCCTCTTCAATGGTCCCATCGGCAACTCCTAACGCCCCCTTCCCCCCACCCCCTGTCCCCAGCTCGGGTCTGAAGCAGTGTCTGTCCAGCGTCTTGGGACATCCTCTTGACGTGAACAACAACAACAAAATTATACTTGTATAGCACTATACAGGTGTAATTTTGTTGTTGTTGTCTCAAGGCACGGGATTGTCAGAGATTTGATCCTGAGCTGAGAGTTGGAGTGATGAGATGGGAAGATAACAAAGGTATGGTCAAAGAGGAAGGTCTTGAAACAGACCTTGAAAGAGGAGAGGGTAAGGGGCAAGGTGAAAGGACTCTGGGATGGAGTCCCATAGTGTGGAGGCAGAAACGCCAACGACCGCTGATGGTAGGGCGCACAGTAATGGAGATATGATGGAGGCCAATGAAACCGTTTCACTCCTATATGCCACCTACATGTAAATTTGAAAATTTTACTGGAATGGAATAAGCATTCTAGCCCTCGAGGAACTCAACTTGCTCATCTACTGGTAGAGAACTTTAGGTTAAGGGTGGCAAGAGCCAAAGCTTGGGAATCCTACAGTGTTCGGGTACTGTGGGAGTCTAAACGGGAGCTGAGTGAGAATAATTCCTGCCCAGTGCCCACGTCTGTCCCTGAATTGCCTACCAATGAGCCAGGATGGCTGGTGTAATCAGCAATGGCCTGGAGTACAGCTTGTTAGACAAAGACCCGTGCAACAACAACCACAAAATTACACTTGTGTAGTGCCTTTCATGTCAGGAGGACGTCCCAAGGCGCTGGACAGTTACTGCTTCAAACCCGAGCTGAGAAACGGGGGGGGGGGGGGGGGGGCGCGGTGGGGGGGGGGGGGGAGGGGGGGGGGAAGAGGGGATTAGGAGTTTCCGATGGGTCCATTGAAGAGGAGAGTTTTGAGGCGAGGCTTGAAGGAGTCCAGTGTGGGGGCGAGGAGGAGGGACTGTGGGATGGAGTTCCAGAGGTTGGGAGCAGAGTGACTGAAGGCTTGCCCACTAATGGTAGGGCGGGTGGGTCGGGTGGGTCGGGAGACATGGAGCAGGCCAGAGCCTGTTAAGCAGAGGTTGTTAAGGGGAAGGGGATAGGAGGTCACGGATGTAGGGTGGGGTGAGGTTGTGGAGGGTTTTAAATGTGAGGACTAGGATCTTGAATTGGATTCCTCTGGATGATGGTGAGTCAATGGAGTCAGACAAGGATGGGGGAGATGGCGTCATGGAGTTTGTACAGGACACGGTCCCCAGACTTCTGGATTATCTGCAACTTGTGGAGGGAGGAATTGGGAAGGCCGACCAGCAAGGCTTTTGCATAATCGAGCCGGGATGTAATGAAGGCGTGGCTGTGGGTTTCAGCAGCTTTAGGGGTGAGGTATTGCACTGATTTTAACTCTTTAGGTTCCCAAATAACTGATGATACTGTATTGGCTGAAGCTGGTTTTATTTTCACTTGTGCAAGTGCACACACTACAAAACGTTACAAACATGAACAGAACAATATCACCAGGTGGTTGCTTCTGTAACTGACCCCTCCCTGCCTGTAAAACAGAACAACTGGAACCATGCTACCCACTCCGGTAATTCTGGACAACAGTGGCAGGCTGGAGATCTCGGTTTCCACCTTGAGATATTCCCCAACTGTTGTGTTGAGCCACTCTTTCCCTCCTATCTTTATACTTCTCCACCAGCCTCATCATAACCAGCTCAGCCAGTTGATCACTCGGACATTGTCCAGAAGGGATTTAGAAACCAGACAATCTAAAGGCCAGGATTGCAGAGAGTTCTTATTCAACTCCTCCCTTTATCTTATCCACCACAGCCTGTACTCGCCTCTCTTCTTTTCCCAGACCTTGAGATGGCTCTCCCATACAATGGTTAATTGTGCGTGTGTGTGTGTGTGCACGTACGCACAACTACCTACATGATTGTCTTAATGATCATATTCCTTACTTCTTCTTATAAAAGCAAATATGTTTTCTGATTGTATATTGCAAAGCTTCTATCTTAACATGCTGACTTGCCTGTCTCCGGAATTGGATTACCAAGATAGGGATCTTCTATAGTTTATCTCTACAATACCAGTAGCATTGACTCAGTGTTAGGCATAATTCCACTAACTGCAGAATCCATCCTCATGCATGTAGCCATCCTGTGACTTCAGACAGCAAGCAGCTGGCAGAATATTCAGGTATAGCTGGGCTCAATCCATCCTCATCCAATGTCACTACATATGTTCCTTTCCTCATCTAATGGCCACACACATGCATTTTGCAGCAGAGATCAATGTACAGCTATCTGCAGTATACATGTGTATTACCTGACTAGGCGACAACTAGGTCAGCTAAAATACTTTGTTAGATCCACAGCCAATATAATAATAATCCTTGCATTTGATATAGTGCTTTTCACGTCTTCTAGACGTCTCAAAGCGCTTCACAGAATATACTTTAAAGTGAATTGACTGTATATAAGTGGGTGAAATCCGGCTGCCAATTGTGCACAGCAGTGTCCCACAAACAGTCCTGGATTGAACTGACCAATTTATTACTGGTTTTTTTTTTTAGGGATTATTATTGGGCATCTGGAGTAAGGAAACTTGCACAAGGTTTTGCACTGCCTGGAATTGAACCCAGGGTTCTCGCTTGTAAGGCAAGTGCTCTAACCACTGAGCTACAGGACTCCACATCTGCCAACTGGATCACGATGTCAGATGTGACACCCATTTAGAATTTTATTTTAGAAGATTAAAATGCATTGTGTCGGTAGACTAACCCATACAGAATTAATTGCTACATCTCCATTGTTAATAGCATGTGACTACCAGCATGGTAGAAGTTAGATGAGATGGACCATGGTCTTTTTTTCATCTAGCAATTCCTATTGGAGTGCTCCACAAGCAAACATGGCCAAGACTAAATGCCACACAGCATTTTGGCAAAAAGAAAAGTGCAAATCACAATCCAATCCATTTCTCCTGAAAAATAATTAGAAATTGCTGAGTTGGATTCACAAATACAGTTGCTAAAAGCCATAACTGGAATATTTCTTACACTTTAGTGAAAAGAACCGACTTCAAGTAAAAATTAACTTCTAAACAGTCAGTTCACTTTACAGTATGTTCTGTGAAGCGCTTTGAGACGTCAATAAGACGTGAAAAGCGCTATATCAAATGCAAGGATTATTATGATTATTATTATTAAAACAATCCAATTATAAACCTGGTTGAGGTAGACTTTTAAAGTGAATCATTTGAAGTGAATCAAGATCCCAACTGTCTCTAAAAGTTCTCAAATTAAGGTGATTTACAGACTCAAGTGAAAATAAGTCATTCAAGGTATCAAAGGAAAGGATTATCTTTATACAGTACCTGAAAATATTCAAGCAATAATAATTGAGAGCTCTGGTGCAAAGCAAGATTAACTCTTTAACTCTTCCAACAATTCACAACAACACATCAACAAAATTACATAGAGCGCCTTTCAAGACACCGAGGAGGGATTTACTGATAACATAGAAACTCATATCTACCATCTATCCCTTCAGATGAAATCATGCAAATCAATTGAATGATGTGTTTATAAGAATGAGTAATTGTCATGTGCTGGAACAGAACAAAGCAGTCACATACATTACAGCCATCCCTCCTTTACTCACCCCCGGTTTATAAAACACAACACAAAAATAGCTACCTTTCAAAGGAGGTCATCTGACAAACTCCAGTCATAAAGGCTGCTGCTATTACAACCAATGAAATGCTAATACGTACATTCCTCTTTCCCTGCCCTGATTAGAAATCGATCCTAGTTAAGAAACCAGACATGAGTAAATAACTTACGAGTCCTATCGAGTCAAGGTTCTCACCCAGTGAGTCAGTTATGCTTCCAATCCCGGTTCCAGAAATTCAAGCACCCACCTTCCCTCCCCGTCTTATTTCAAAAAAAGTTGATGACGAGCTTCCCTTGTTAGCCTAAGGGATTCCTGTGCCAGTCTGACTCAGTTGACAGCTTGCGTCTGAAATCAAAAGGATGTGGGTTCAAGCCCCACCTTGGGACTTTGAACATTGTCTGTCTGCCAATCATTGCCGGTGTGTGGGTGTGGGGTGGGGGGGGGGGGGGGTCTTGCATTGACAACGCGCTGTATCAAATGCAAGGATTATTATTACTATTAAGGAAGCAGGGGTTGTCTGCCCAGTCCGAGCTCTTGAGTTTTACGGCCTGAGTCACACACACACAGAGCCTCCTTTCTCACGCTCACCTGCCGCCCCCTTTCCTCCTCCGGGGGCCTCGCTGGCACCTGTCCTGCCGCCGGGACTCGTAGCCTTGCCCAGGGCCGCTCCGGGCGGAGTTCCCAGGAACCCCGACATCATCGTTGGCAGCTGTTGCCGCAGCGAGAGACGAGGCTGGAGCCGAATCACGGCCATCCGATACATTCCCGGCACAGAGACCCCCCCCCCCACCACCACCTCCTTTCTTTGTCCGTCGCTCTCTCCCACTCTCCGTCACTCTGTCCCTCTCTCCCTATCCCTCTCTCTCTCTCTCTCTATGTATATATATATATCTGTCACTCTCTCCCTCCTGACGTGAAAGGCAGTCTACACATGTAATTTTGTTGTTGTTGTCGTTGTCACTTTCTCCCGCTCCATCTCTCCCTCTCTATCTCACTCTGACCCTCTTTCTGTTTCTCTGCCCCACTCTCTCCCTCTCTGTTACTCTCTCTCTCCCCTCTCTATGTCGCTCTCTCCCCCTCTCTACGTCACTCTCTCCCCCTCTCTACGTCACTCTCTCTGCCCCTCTCTACGTCACTCTCTCTGCCCTCTCTACATCACTCTCTCCCCCTCTCTACGTCGCTCTCTCCCCTCTCTACGTCGCTCTCTCCCCCTCTCTACGTCGCTCTCTCCCCCTCTCTACGTCGCTCTCTCTGCCCTCTCTACGTCACTCTCTCTGCCCCTCTCCATCTGCCACTCGCTCCATCACCCTTTCCCTCTCTCAGTCGCTCTTTCTCACTCTCTCCTTCACTCACAAAATACGCAGTCAATTCACTTCACAGTACATTCTGTGAAGCACTTTGAGACGTTTTGAAGGCACGATGAGACGCTATATCAAATGCAAGAACTATTATTCACTCACTCTTCCTCTCCCCATTTCGATCTGCTTCTTTCACCCTTTCTCTATTTCACTCTACGTCACTTTCTCCGTCTGCCTCTCCCTCACTCTCGACTCTCCTTCTCACTCTCTCACTGCCTCTCTCACTGCCTGTCTCCCTGCCTCTCTCACTGCCTGTCTCCCAGCCTCTCTCACTGCCTGTCTCCCTGCCTCTCGCACTGCCTCTCTCACTGCCTGTCTCCCTGCCTCTCTCACTGCCTGTCTCCCTGCCTCTCGCACTGCCTCTCTCACTGCCTGTCTCCCTGCCTCTCTCACTGCTTGTCTCCCTGCGTCTCTCTCCCTGCCTGTCTGTCTCACTTCCTCTTTTACTATCTTACTCTCTCTCACTGACTCACTCCTTCCCTCTTTCCCTGCCTGTCTCCCGCTCTCCCTGCCTCTCCCTCGCTCACTGCCTTCTCCCCCTCCCCCTCTCTCACTGCCTCGCTCACTGCCTCTCCCCCTCCCCCTCTCCCACTGCCTCACTCCCTGCCTCTCCCCCTCCCCCTCTCTCACTGCCTGTCTGTGGTTCACAAACGGTAGTGGTGGTGAGGGGGCAGGGCCTAGGTTCGGAAGTGGGATGTGTCCTCGGGCGCGGGGGTCTGTGTTTGGGGCGGGGGGTCTGTGTTTGGGGGCAGGGGGTTGTGTATGGGGTGGAGGGTCTGTGTTTGGGGGTGGGGGTCTGTGTTTGGGGGCGGGGGTTGTGTATGGGGCGGGGGGTCTGTGTTTGGGGTGGGGGGTTGTGTATGGGGCGGGGGGGCTGTGTTTGGGGTGGGGGGTTGTGTATGGGGCGGGGGGGCTGTGTTTGGGGGCGGGGGTTGTGTATGGGGCGGGGGGTCTATGTTTGGGGCGGGGGTTGTGTATGGGGCGGGGGTTGTGTATGGGGCGGGGGGTCTATGTTTGGGGCGGGGGTTGTGTATGGGGCGGGGGGGCTATGTTTGGGGCGGGGGGGCTATGTTTGGGGCGGGGGGTCTATGTTTGGGGCGGGGGTTGTGTATGGGGCGGGGGGGCTATGTTTGGGGCGGGGGTTGTGTATGGGGCGGGGGGGCTATGTTTGGGGGCCATATCTGTGTGTGAGGCGGAGGCAGTGTTCGGGGGGGCGAGTGCTGTGTTTGGGAGTAGGCTTTGTCCGCGGGGAGCAGAGTCTGTGTTTGGGGGCGGGGACAGGGGCTGTGTTGGGGGCAGGAGCTGTTTAGGGCGTGGTCTGTGTTTGTGAGGTGGGGTCTGTGTTTCGGGGGACAGGAGCTGTGTTTGGAAGCGGTCATTGTGTTTGAGGGCAGGGGCTGTTTGGGGGCGGGGCCTGTGTTTGGGGGTGGGACCTGTGTTTGGGGGCGGGGCCTGTGTTTGGGTGCGGGGGCTGTTTTGGGGTGGCTGTGTTTGGAGGGCGGGGGGCTGTGTTTGGGGATGTGCTGTTTGGGGATTGAGGGACTGTGTTTGTGGGGAGGGGGCTGAGTTTGGGGGCGGGCACGGTGTTTGGAGGTGGGGGACGGTGTTTGTGGGGAGGGGGCTGTGTTTGAGGGCGGGCACGGTGTTTGGAGGTGGGGGACGGTGTTTGTGGGGAGGGGGCTGTGTTTGAGGGCGGGCACGGTGTTTGGGGGTGGGGGTTGTGTTTGTGGGGAGAAGGCTGTGTTTGGGGGTGGGGGTAGTGCCCATGGGAATGATATTATCGCTGTTATGATGATAATCACTATATAAATAATGACTGTGGTCACCTCCCCGCAAACTACCAGCTCGAGGCTCAAACAACAACAACAAAATTAAATTTACAGAGCTCCGTTCACATTGCGAGGACGTCCCAAGGCATTGAAGAGTCAAGTCAGGAACCGAGCAAGGGAGAGTGGTTGGGGGGAGGGGCGGGAGAGAGTTTGGAGAGGAGGGAGAGAGTTGGGAGGGCAGCAGAAGACACGGTCGAAGAGGAGGGTCTTGAGACAGGCCTTCAAGGAGACGAGGAAGGGAGCGAGGCGAAGGGATTGCGGGATGGAGTTCAAGAGTGTGGGGCAGAGAGGCTGAAAGCTCGTCCACTGATTGTAGGGCGGGTCGGGCGGGGGACATGGAGCAGGCCGGAGTCCGCTGAACAGAGGTTCATAGGGGGACAGCAGGTAGAAGAGGTGGGAATGGGGGCAAAGCCATGAATGGCCTTGAAGGTAAGGACCAGGATCTTGAATTCGATCCTCAGGAGAATGGGGAGCCAATGGAGCCGGGCAAGGGTGGGAGTGATGTGGTCGTGGAGCTTGGTATGAATGCATGGACAAAGGGTTTGGCTGCCTGAGGGGTGAGGCAGTGGCAGAGTCTGGCGATGTTGCAAAGGTTGTGGAAGGCAGTACTGGTCATGGCGCAGATGTTGGGGAGGAAGGACAACATTCGTAACATCCAGACTTGACTATACAAACACTTTGCTTGTCGGCTTCTTGAACTACTCCCTCTACAGGCTGCAAGTCATCCAGAACTATGCAGCTCGGATTCTCTCCTACACTAGGCTCCATGAGCCTAACACGCTCACCCTCACCCAACTCCACTGACTTCCCTCACACACAGGATACAGTTCAAAATCCTGGTTCTCGCCTTCAAAACTCTCCATGGCCTCATTCCCCACTACCTCTGCAACCACCTAAACCCCCACCAGCTTGCCCACTACCTCAATTTAGCGGGCTCCCCCATCTCATCCGCCCCACCATTGGCGGGTGGGCCTTAGTCATTCTGCTCACACCCTCTAGAACTCCATCCCTCAGCCCCACTGCCTCGGCCCATCCCTCGCCTCCTTCAAGACCCACCTCAACAACAACAAAACATTAACAAAGAAGTTACACTTGTATAGCTCCTTTCACGTCAGGAGGACGTCCCAAGGTGCTGGACGGGCCCTCCTCTTTGAACATGCTTTCGATTAACTTCGTTTCCCCCCACCCTCCCCAATCCTTCGCCTCTTTCAATACATTTCTTTTTGACCACTCACCTTCAATCATCACCACCACCCAGCCACCCATCCATATTCCCCTGGCCCCCACCTCTCTTGAATCGAAAATACAGCTCAGATGCAAACCCTCGACTGTACAGTAACATGAAATGCAATTTGTTGTTGTTTGTAGTAGTATTGCAGACCTGACTCATGAAACAGCCTGATCAGATCACCAGAGAGTTCCTGTGATTCAGCCAACAATCATATGTTGCTAGAGTTTCTCACACAGAGCCATGTTTCAATTATTAAACTCAGGCTGAACTGATTGACTGCTGCGTTCACCTACAATACACAATCACTACAGTTCACAATAAAATAAAGCATATCTCAATAACTTGGAGTTACATCAAAATACAAGAGCTATTACTTAAGAATCCATCTTTGTTTTAGGTATTCCAATTGATTCTAGGTCTATAATTTTCTGGAGTGGAAAATTCCTCATCCTCATAATTCTCTGTTTTTCGGCCCTCAGTTCTAATTGTCTTGGTTCTGGTTTTATATCCCCTTGTCAATATCCCCTTGTAAATGTATCCTCCACCAAAGGGAGGAACGTTCCACTATCTAACTTGTCATTTCCTTTTAAACCACATGAGGTGGGGAGTACTGGGACCTAGAGGCCCTTCACATTTCGCCACATTTGATGGGACACAACCACAACAAAATGACATTTATAGAGCGCCTTTCAGGTCGAGAGAAAAATAGGTTAAAGAATGCTCTTTGGCCAATTTGACTTACCTCTCCATCACATTGAAAGGTTGTGGGTTCAAATCCCACATTAGGACTTTGAACTTGAACATAGACTAGTCTGGCTTTCTAATGCAGTGGTGGGTGTCCATTGTTTTGGACCAGATATTAAACTAAAGTCCTATCTGCCTGTTCAGGCAGATGCTAAAAATTCCATGGCTCTATTTGAAAAGGGAAGGAATAGTGCTGTGAACAAATTGGCAGCCATGTTTGCTGCCTACAATTTGCACATTCATTGCACTTTGAGACATTTTGATAAAGTAATAAGAAACTTATTTTAAAAAATTTGAAATGTAATGATCATCATTATTGTTCCTCAAGAAAGCAATCTTTTCTGCTCTGGAGTTGAGGTTCAGGTGATTCTCCTCATTTGATCTTACTGTTCAAAATAAACCAGCCAAGGTACACTGATTTCAGCATTCAGATGTTTACAGAATTCCTGGCCTCTGCAAGCTTTCCTGGAGACCCATTCTAGCTGTCAGTTAACCTCTATGTAATAGTATTAATTCCCCACGTTTTCAAAGGACTGTGGATTTTTTAACGGTACAAATTAAAATGTCGCATTGTGCAGATACACCATTTTCCACAAACTAAACAGCTCACGCAGCTAAAAGGCAAGAGGCAAGACTAATTGTAGATAAATGTCGACAACACGGAAGCCATACTCTTTGGCTCTCATCAACGTCTTCAATCACACAGTTCCCACCTCCTCCACCTCCCCACCTGCCCCTAAAACTCTCCGAACCCGTACGCAACTTAGGCGTCAGGTTCGACCACCAATTATCCTTCCTCCCCCACATCCAGTCCCTCACCAGCACCCCTTCTTCCATCTCCGACACATCACCCGTCTCTGCCAATATCTCACCCCAAAAGCTGCCGAAACCCTGGTCCATGCCTTTGTCACCTCTCGGCTGGACTATTCAAATGCCCTTCTCGCTGGTCTCTCCTCCAATACCATTCATAAAATCCAGCTCATATAAAACTCCGCCACCCGCATTCTCACACGTACAAAACTCCGCTCCCTGATTACCCCAGTCCTTGTGGAAAACGAGGTGAGGGTGTAGCCTTGTTAATAAAGGATGGAATAAAAACAGTAGAGAGGAAGGATTTCAAATCAGATAATCAGGATCTATGGGTATGGGTAGAAGTACAAAATAACGGGGCAGAAAACATTAGTGGGAGTAATTTATAGACCCTCAAACAATAATCACAGCAGGCCATCCTAGACCTTGTTTTGTGTAACGAAACAGGGCTAGTCGGTAATATAGATATTAAGGCTCCTCTAGGGCAGAGTGATCATAACATGATAGAATTTAGTATTAAGTTAGAGAGCGATGTAGTCAAATCCGAAGCAAGGATCTTCAATTTAAATAAAGCTAACTTTGCAGGTGTGAGGGAAGAATGAGCTAAAATAGATGAATGGATATGACAGTAGACCAACAATGGCAAACATTTAAAGATATAGTAAAGATAAAGATATAGTACATAATTCTCAGCGGTCACATATTCCCTTGAGGAATAAAAGTACCACAGGGAAAGTAGTTCATCCATGGCTAACTAGAGCAGTTAGGGAAAGTATAAAATTAAAAGAAAAGGCCTATAAAACTGACAAAAAGAGCAGCAGATCTGAGGACTGGGAGTGTTTGGGGACCAACAAAGAAAAAACAAAAAGCTCATTAAGAGTGAGAAAATGGATTATGAGGGCAAGTTAGCTAGGAACATTAAGTCAGGTTGTAAGAGTTTTCATAACATAAGAAATAGGAGCAAGAGTGGGCCATTCGGCTGATATTCTACTCTTAACTCCAGCTACCTGCCTTATCCCCATACCCCTTAATCCCTTTATAACTGAGAAATCTTTGTTATTAAGAATTCATAAATACATTAAGAGGAATAGGCTGGCAAAAGTAAATGTGGGTCCATTACAGCAGAGCCAGGAGGAATCATAATGAGGGATAAAGATATCGCAGAGTTCCTAAATAGTGTAAATACTTTGCTTCTGTCTTCACGTTAGAAGACAAAGAAAGTTTACTGAAAATAGAGATGAACCAAGAGGTTAATGATAGGGAGCAACTTAGGGAAATTTACATTAGCAAAGAATTGGTGCTAGGGAAATTGTTGGCATTAAAAAGTGACAAGTGCCCTGGACCTGATGGTTTGCATCCTAGGGTATTAAAATAGGTGGCTCATGAGATAGTAGAGGCCTATGTCTGATTGTCCCAAATTCTTTGGATTCTGGAACGGTTCCCATTGATTGAAGGATCGCAAATGTCACACTACTATTTAAGAAGGGTGGGAGAGAAGATGGGGGAACTATAGACCAGTTAGTCTGACATTGGTAGTCGGGAAAATTCTAGAATCCTTAATTAAGGATGTCATAGTGGGGTACTTAGAAGATCACAATATGATTAGGCAGAGTCAACATGGCTTTACAAAAGGCAAGTCATGCTTAACAAATCTTTTAGATTTTTTTGAGGACATATCAAGTAAATTAGATAGGGGGGAATCAGTAGATGTAGTGTATAGTGAAAGACTGTTTATCTGTGACCCGATCAACTGTAACTTTCATATAACCAGCACCTAAAAAAAAAGTCCCCGTTTGAATAATCAGATCTTATCTGGCACAATAGTGGTGGCGCATTTAATGAGTTGATTGTCGCACAAGAGTACAGTACAATTAGTTCTGAATGCTGCCGGTAGTGGCACTTCCAGTTTTTCCTCTTAAAGTGGCGCTGTCAGTTTTTCCTCTCCCTCTCTTCTTTTTCTCTCTCTCCCTCTTTTTCTTTCTCTCTCTCCCTCTCCTTCCTTCCTCTCTATCTCTCCCTCTCTCTTTCTATCTCTTCCCCTTTCTTTCTTCCCCTTTCTCGCTGATGGATACCACGTATTGCCTGTGTAGCCTGACTGTATTATGGGTTATACACTGTTTTGGTGGGCAGTAGGAGAAGGCGAGAGAGGCAGAGTGAGAGAGGGTGGGGAGCAAAAGGAGGGAAAGAGGGGGGGAGAAAGAGAGAGGAGTGGGAAGGGGAGAGAGAGATGGGGTAAGTTGATTCATTTAGATGGAAAATGAGAGGAGCGGAGGGGGGTTGGATTTGGAGCCATTGAGATGTCAGACTGACTGAGTATCTGTATGAAACAGAGAGAGGGAAGGAGGGAGAGAAGGAAAGAAAAAAAAGAGGAAAAAAAAGATAGTACCACTTTCAGCCACTATCGTCCGCCGTTGTAGAAGTTTGCTTTGTGATTGTGTGCTGTGTTTATAGACTGTAATCGATATTTATTGCATTATTGGTAAGAATCCATACAATATTGTTATTATTGAGTCTATTATTAATATCGTATGTTTAAAAAAAAGTTAATTTTTTTGTGTTGGGTTTTCTTCCGAATATCCATCATGCTGTTTAACCGGCATTGGCCAGGGTGCTGGATAAATGGGCTTTTACTGTATTTAGATTTCCAAAAGGCATTCAATAAGGTGCCGCATAAAAGGTTGATCCACAAGATAAGGGCACATGGAATTAAAGGGAATATATTAGCATGGATTGAAGAATGGCTAACGGTAAGAAAACAGAGAGTAGGGATAAACGGGTCCTTCTCAGATTGGCAGGATGTGACTAATGGAGTCCACAAGACCAGTATTTGGGCCTCAACTACAGTATTTACAATCTACATCAACGATCTAGATGAGGAAATCAAACTTAAAATATCTAAATTCGCGGATGACCCTAAACTAGAAGGGAGAGTAAACACCAAGGATGACATTAAAAAAATGCAACATGATACAGATAGGCTAGGTGAGTGGGCAGGCAAGTAGGTGGCAGATGAAGTATAATGTAGGGAAGTGTGAAGTCATGTAAAGCCATGTTGAGTCTGCCTAATCATGTTATGGCCTTCTAATTACGACATCAAGGATTCAAGAATTTTCCCTACAAAAACAACAACAAAATTACATTTATAGAGCGCCTTTCATGTCGGGAGGACGTCCCAAGGCACTGAACAGTCAGGTTGGGACCCGAGCAAGGGAGAGCGGGAAGGTAGAGGGGAAGGGTGGGAGAGAGTTAGGAGGGGAGGGAGAGAGTTGGGAGGGTAGCAGAAGGCAAGATCGAAGAGGAGGGTCTTGAGATGGGTTTGAAGGAGGCAAGGGAGGGAGCGAGGCAAAGGGATGAAGCTCCATAGGGTGGGGGCAGAAAGGCTGAAAGCCCATCCGCCGATGGTAGGGCGGGAGACATGGAGCAGCCCACTGAAAGGAGGGGCGGGCAGGTTCATAGGGGGATAGCAGGTCAGAGTTATATTTTTAAATGTTTGCCATTGTTGGTCTACTGGCATACCCTTTAATCTAATTCCCCAGTCTATTTTAGCTAAATCCTCCCTCATACCTGCAAAGTTAATTTTATTTAAATTTAAGACCCTTGCTTCGGACTTAACTACAGTACATTGCTTTCTAACTTAATGCTAAATTCCATCATGTTATGGTCACTCTGCCCTAGAGGAGCCTTAATATCTATAATGCTGATTAGCCCTGTTTTGTTACACCAAGCAAGATCTAGGATGCCTATCCCCTGGTTGGTTTCCAGCATACTGATCTAGAAAACTATCTCTAATGCATCTATGAACTCCTCCTCCAACCTACTTTTGCCAATTTGCTTTGGAGTTCAGATGACTCCAGGGCTGCAGAGAGGGATTGTGGGGAGATTTTCTTTCAAGGGTGGTACAGGATGGAGGTGGGTTTGGTGGTGGTGGAAAGTGAGGAAATGTTTAATATAGTACCTTATCATGACAAAAGCATATCCACTAGAGGGAGAAGGGAATAGAAGGTTATGGGAGGGATTAAAGAATGGGTGGAGACTCGGGTAGAGTAGAACTGTTGGGCTGAATTGTCTATTTCTGTTATTATATACTATTTAAATCTAAGTAAAGCACTTTAAGATAATTATTATCAAGGGTAGTGCTAAGTTTTGAAGACACATGGAGCAGCTGTTTTGGACAAAGTAAGGATTCAACAACAACAACAACAATAACTTTGATTTATATAGTGCCCTCCATGCTGGATGGCATCTCAGAGCACTTCGGATGGCGTCTCAGAGCGCTTCACAAATTAGCTATGGAGAAATGACCAAATTATCTGAAGCACCCTTCTCTTTTTTTCAAATAATATAAAGTAGTGGGATTTTTATTTATCTGAAGAACAGCTAGATGGGATCTCATTGTTCCTTCATACAACACTAAAGTTTCAGCCTGGGATTCTGAGGTCAAACGTGGGCATGCATTATTATAACCAATTTTGTCTGTTGTATTTGAATACAAATATATCACAGAGGATTGAGAAGCAGCCTTGAGTTTTAGGCAAGAACACCATTTTACTATGAAGACAATGAGCTCCACGTTTGAGCATTTAACCTTGAAATTGTGGACAGCATTTATTATAATAACATACTTTCAATGTGCAATTTGAACATCATCGGGATTTTAGTCTCTCCAGTGTGAAGCCTCACAAATCCCTGCTGCCATTACATTATTTTCCCTTTTCCCCTTCCTCAAGGGTGCAGGAAAGTAAAGATGTAAACTAACAAGGAAATTATAAAGTGAATCTCTACCAATTTAGATAGATGAACTTATGATGCAGAGCCAAGATACTGATAGCTGGGTTGTGTTTTATAATTACTCCTTGAGTTGTTATTGAGTTTGACCCGTCCTTGTATCCGTGTTGCCAAGACTTTTCTTCATAATTATTTGCAATGTTGTGTTTTCATGTAATACTAAATGCTCACCATTAATTTTTTCAGATGTCCGGCAAATCATCCAAAATGCGCAACAGCTGCTTGCAGTTTACACTGTCACCACTGTGCTATCTGGCGCTGTGGCTGGCGCTGTGGCTGCCGCTCAGGCGTAGTTTGGCCTCAGTGCTGTGTCTACAGCTCAAGTGGTGTATGGCGCGGACCTTTCCCAGACATTTCTAGGGTAGGTTCTAAATACTGTACTGGCAAACTCTGAAATCCGGGAGATGAGTAGGCCCAACCGTGCTGGATTATCGAGGCTTTACTGTATTACTTATTGCACAATTTTATCTACGAGAGAGCCAGTATTTAATAACAACAGAATCAATAACAGAGTGTGTGGATAATGACTGAGTAATGAAGCTGATGAAATGTTATCTCTGACCATGAGCGTTCCCATGAGCAACTGCAGTAACTGAATTATTCTGTTATTGAATACAATGGATGTAAGCAGAAAAAAGCTTTGAATTTTCCAATCCTATGATCTCGTAAAGGAACCAAATGATTCAACATGACATCGATGATCAAGGCTCCCATAACTTTCATATTAATTGCAAATTACATCTTCAAGACCATTCAAAACCCTTACCGTTATATTGATAGCAAGCTCCAGGATCCGCTCCATCCTGGATATCCTTCATTTGGGCTTCTGAATTTGACATCTTGCAAGAGATCTCTAAACATTGAAGCAGCACCTTTAACAGAAATGTGCAGTGATCAGGTTCTTATGGCTCTTGGGACTCCCCTGTGCTATTAGACAGCATGACGTTACTTTATACAGATCAATGAACTTCTGTGTAATTCACCAATAAAAGGAACCTGATAGCATGTGAGACCCAACATCACACAACACTGTTCTTTATTTTCACAATTTTTTTCTCTCCCCAGGTAAGGTGGGAGGAGGGGATGGTAAGCTGGAGATGGACCAGGGGGAAGAAATTTCACCAAGGACTTTCTTCGGAGCATTTAGATTTTGAAACAATTCTTGCAGTCAATCTTAATTCTTTCAGAAGAGCAGGTTCAAAATGAAACTTTTGGCCATTACATCCCCAAACTCTCTTCCTCTATCCTTGCCTCTTCCTTACCCATCTTCAGATAGCGCCTGAAGATCTTTCTCTTCGACCGTACCTACAGTCAATCTCCCCCTCCCCGTGTTCCTCTACTGTCAAGAGAAGCTACCCTGTGTGAGGAGTACTATATAAATTCCTTTTCAATCCTGCCTTCTGCCTCCCACCCACCTTACTCCGTCCCCTCCACCCTCCCCCTCCTCCACGCTCGGGTCCCGACCCTTGACTGTTCAGCGCCTTGGGCGATTAAAGTGTAATTTTGTTGTTGTTGTTCTTATTGCAAATGCAAGTTGTTGTTGAAAACTGAATTTGTGATTTGTTCAAAATTTGTTTGCTCTGAAACGCTAACAAGACCAAGTTGGAACTTCTCCATCCTGAAGGCTGAGGTATGATTCCAAGCTTTGACAATAAGGATATCATAGCATCACTTGCGAGCAATCAGCCGTGACATTAAGCGCTCCGAGACACTGTCCCATATGAATGCAAGATGTTGCTGTTATTGTTGTTTATCTCTCCCTAATCTCCCATTGTTATATTGCCCTACATTGCTGAGATCACCTCACAGCCCTCGACATTGTAATAATAATGATGCTGTCATTTGATATAGCGCCTTATCACGTCTTCGAGATGTCTCAAAATACTTCACAGGATATGTACAATGAATTCACCAATAACGCTCAACTTGGTTACTGTTACTTTTGGTATCACGACTTTAATAAAGTCTGAAATCATTTTTTTTAGGATAACAGGGAGATATTATGACCTTTTGGTCACTAGTGTGTACTATCATTACATTTTACAATCCAGTGAAGCACTTTGAGATGTCCTTCTGATGTGAAAGATGCTATATCAAAGGACTTTGAAGGATTTATTACTGAGGACTATTTTACAAGTGTTGGTGATTTTTACATCAATTTAGTACCTTTCAGATAATTTATTTCAAAAGTCTGCATTCATACTTAAATATAAATGTATATCTATATGCATAGATACATTGAATTGTATTTTCCAACATGGGTGGGTTTCATGCGCAGACTAATGGATTTTGAATAAAACACAAATGAGCAAATCCAATTAATTGAAAAAGCACACTTTTCGGTTATTTCTAAACTCTCAATGTGTAACAAGTCAAATTCGGATCTATGCCCAGTACCAACATGAGGATAAAAGACTACACAAAATGGATGATTTTGTGGAGTTCTGTCACTCACAGGTCAGAGCACTCGCCTTACAAGCGTGGGACTTGTGTTCGAATCCAGGCAGGTCTTGGCAAAATCTTGGCCAAGTTTCCTTACTCCACGTGCCTAACAATAATCCCTCCAAAAAACACAATAATGAAAATGGTCAGTTCAATCCATGACTGTTTGTGGGAAACTGCTGTGATCAAATGTTACTTAATCGGCTGCCACGTTTCACCCACAAATATAGTCAATTCACTTTACTTTACAGCACTTTGAGATGTCTAGAAGACGTGAAAAGCGCTATATCAAATGCAACGAGTATTATTATTGGTTAGTGAGAGCCATCCATGTATCTCATGTGTGACTCTCTTCCTCAGAACACTGGAGAATTCCACACACAGACAATTGCTGGTTGATCTTTACTATTATCCAATGCCTATGTTATTTTCAGGAATGGCTTAGAGCTGAACCTCAGACTGAACATCACACCACAGAATCGCATGCTAATACTTTTTAAATAAGTAATTAAAGGGAAATATAGTCAATGAACAATCAGAACAATATTAGCTTTATTAGCTCAGCTTCATCAATGTTTCATGATGGGGCTTTCAGATCAGTGTGCTATATGTAGCCACACCAGCAGAGGGTGCATGGTAAGATTTTGGTTTCAAACAGTGAGAATTTATTGTACCAAAAAAAGAACAAGAAGCTAAATTTGGGCAACAGGTAATTGACAGATTCTCCCAAACTATTAACTATTGCAGTTTTGAATAGAAATGAGGCTGTAACATTTGCAGTACTGTGTAATTCTAAAGAGACACATTTAATGTCAAACGCGAGCAGGTCATGGACTTCTATACCACCAAAATAAATAACATTTGCCTGGCAGCCTCATCCTCCTGCCTCTTGTCACCCACCATTACCCTCAGGCAGTTGGCTGTGTTCCCTCTGAGTTACAATCTGAAAATAGCACTCAAGAATTGCAAATCTTCCATATGTAATAAAAATAATAGTGCTTCATGACACTAATTACAACAACAACTTGGATTTATATAGCACCCTCCTCGCCGGACGGCGTCTCAGAGCGCTTCACAATAATGGGGCTGAGCCAGTGGGAGGGGGAAAAAGGTGACCAAAAAGCGTGGTTGAAAGGAAAGGTCTTTAGCCGTGACCTGAAAATAGGAAAAGAATGGGTGAAGCAAAGGGAGTGAGTAAGGGAGTTCCAGAGCCGCGTGACGTAGTGGCTGAAGGCACGGCCGCCGAAGGTGGAACGGAGGATTTAGGGGAGAAGGAGGAGGCCAGACCTGGTAGAGCGAAGGCAATGGGTGTTGTTGTGAGGAGAGAGGAGATCAGAGAGGTAGGGGTTACAGAGAAATGGAGGGATTTGAAAATAAGAGTGAGGATCTTGACATCGATCTGCTCTGAGACAGGAAGCCAGTGAAGTCTGGCACAGACTGGGGTAATCGGGGAGTGAAGATTGGTACGGGTGAGAATGTGGGCGGCAGAATTTTGGACAATTTGGATTTTGTGAATTTTGGCAGAGGGGAGACCAGCAAGGAGGGCATTGGAATAGTCCAGCCTAGAGGTGACAAAGTCATGGACCAACATTTCAGCAGCTTTTAGGGTGAGATATTGGTGGAGACGGACAATGTGTTGGAGGTGGAAGAAAGCGGTGCTGGTGAGGGACCGGATGTGGGGGAGGAAATATAATTGGGGGTTGAATCTGAGGCCTAGGTTGAGTACGGGTTTGGAGAGTTTTAGGGGCAGGTCAGGTAGGTGGAGGAGGTCAGAGCCGTGGGATTGAAGGCATCGACGAGAGCCAGAGTATGGCTTCCATCTTGTTGGAGTAGAAGGTCATTTTCGCACGCGACAAAGAACAGAGGTAGCTGTGAAGATGCTCGAGCCACAGTTGGTGGTGAACCCAGGGCAGCTTTCTTCCACCTGCACTTGAGCAGCAGGGTTTCGGATTTTAGGAAGCGGAGATGACTGTTATACCAGGGGGATTGGGTAGGTATGGAGATGGTCCTGGATTTCAGGGGGAACGAGAGAGTTGAAGGTGGAGAAGAGGCAATCATGGAGCAGCTGGACGGCTGCTTCAGGATCTCTGCAGGTGGAAGGCCAGAGGGATAGAATGTCTGAAGATGAGAGGGCCTTTGTGAGGGTCTCAGGGGAAGCCTTTTCCAGAAGAGTGTAGTTGGGTTGGTGGAGGAGAGAGGGATGCGGGAGGAGAAGGAGATGAGGAAGTGGTCTGCGATGTCCATTATGCACAGGTTGGATATATCAAGGCTGTGTGTGATAATGAGGTTGAGTGGGTAGCCACTGTTGTGGGTCGGCGAGTTTACGCGAAGGGTGAGATTTAGGGAGGAGAGGAGGGCAGTGAAGTCAGAGGATATGGTGCAAGAGGAATTTAGGTGGAGGTGGAAATTTCAGCCAAATTATTTTAGCTCTTTAAAAGCTATGTGGGATATTGCATAAAATAAGTATTTTTATTCGAAAATACAACTTGCATTTGTATAGCAGGGTAATGTCATGGAGTACTGAATGATAATCCTAACATTTGATAAAGCACCTTCTCAAGATACCTGAAAGTGCTTCATCACATCCTCTATCTAGTATACAGGATAAACTGTAAAGTCATGTTATTGTATGTTTTTTGTGGATTGAATAGTTTGAACTGAATTATGTTGTTCACCTATTATTTTATCTGGCAGTACTCTACTGGTTCCAGTGCTGAGAGAGTGTAGATCAACAATTCTATTTGTTTGGCAAAACTCAAAGCCATCATTTTGGCAGATTCATTGCAATGGAGTACTACACAGCAGGAAATCTTGAAAGCTGCACATTTGATCAAAAAGTGAAAAAGAGGGGCTGGGCTGAAAGCTTATAGGTGGGAGAAGGTCAGTTACCAGGGTATGCTTGACAGCCAATTGATCAGGAGGATTGTCAGCCAAGAGACTGTGAGAATCTCTTCTATTTTAATTTTATTTATTTTAATAAAATTCCCAAGACACTATTCAAAAAGAGAAGGAAGTTTCCTCCAGTGTCCTGGCTAACAACGCCCCAGATAAAATTGGTCATTCCCATCATGGCGGTTTGTGTGAGACGGCTGTGCGCAAATTGGCTGCCATATTTGTCTGCGAAATAAACAGTTACTGTACTTTGCAGTAAAATTCTGTGAAACGATTGAAAAACCTCAATAATATGAGTAGCACAATATCAAATGCAAAGATAATTAGTGTACTGACCCAGAGCAACTTTCAAATGCTAATCATCATTGAATGTCTCGTTTTACACCCATTATAACAGAACAATCACTGCAGTTTCTTTACAAATAGATAGGAGACCACTGTGGAAGAAACCACAAACCTCACCTTATGCTGAGTCGCTCCAAAATCTTAAATACAAGATATCTGTGCTTCTTCTAGTGCCTCCACACCAGGCCTGAGAACTGCGGTTGGGAGACATCTCTGGGGTAAGAACTTTGCCTGCTCTGATATCATGAGTAAGATGATGTATACATGCAGTGCAGTAAGCTGATCTCACTCTCGATGTCACAGAGGAGCCATGCCAGCAGTTCAACAGCTCAAAAAAACACCTGTCCTGACTTTATACATCATCAATAATAGTGACTGGAACTGACTTCATACAGAACCTACAATAGTCACCTGTACCCTGTTTATAGGTTTAATGGAGATCTGTACTTCTGAGTTCTGGATAGTCTGAAAACTGGTCGGGTGGACCTGGCATGCTGGAGAGTAGGACATTGTAGAATTCGAGTCTGGAGGTGACAAAAGCACGAATGAGACTTTGGGCTGCATGAGAAAGATAGGAGAAGACATGGAGATGGAGTAAAGCAGATTTTGTAAGAGAGGTTTGAATGAGAGTTGAGGGTCAAACCAAATTCTGAAGTTGTACACACATGATGCTCACTATGTTGGAGTGAGCAACTTGGCTCCTGGATTTGGACTCAGAAGCTTCTGCGTTTGAATCCCTGTGAATCTTGTCACCCGTTTCTCCCTTTTTATATTAATATTAATCCTTGCATTTGATATAGCGCTTTTCACGTCTTCTGGACGTCTCAAAGCGCTTCACAAAACATGCTGTGAGTTGACTGCATATTTGTGGGTTAATGGTTCTTCAGGATAACTCAAAAATATATTCTTTCGGGTGAGGGTAAGGAATGCCAGCTTTGGTATAAATGCTTCAGCCCAAACAAGAGATAAGAAATAGGAAAAAAAAACAGTATCCTGTAAAAGTGATTCTGGGATAATAATACTATTAATAATAATCCTTGCAATTGATAGTGCCTTATCAAGTCTTCGAGACATCTCAAAGAGCTCCATAGGATATAGTATAAAGTGAATTGACTGTATATTTTGTGGGAGAAACATCCCAGCCAATTGTGCACCATCAGTGTCCCACAAACAGCCGTGGATTGAGTGACAATTTAAAAATAATTATAACTAAATTTCTGAAGAAAAGTGTTCTGCAGATAGACTGACAACCAGGTTACTACTTACAGAGGCGTGTATAGTAAGGAAACTTGCCTAATATTATGCCCTGTCTTGGAAATCGAATCCAGGTTCTCTCGCTTGCGAGGCGAGTGCTCTTACCAATAGTCTACAGGAATCCACAGATTGAACGCAAAAAAAGAATTTGTAATAATAACGAACCTTGCATTTGATACAGCGCTTTTCACGTCTTCTTCTGGACGCCTGAAAGTGCTTCACAGAATATACTGTAAAGTGAATTAATTTTATATTTGTGGGCAAAACGCGGCAGCCAATTGTACTCCACTGTCTCTGAATGCCAATCCAAGATGATCACTGAACCATTTTGAAAACATCCTTTATCCTTTGTGCCAAAGTTTTGAAAGTAGTCAATAATTATCAACTAAAATAGCTCTGTGACAATCACCTGAAATCATTAAGCCATTGTTTCAAACTAGCCAGTTTGCAGACTGGTTTTCTGCCGTTATTAAAATAAATTCCAAATGAAGTCCTGTGCCTCAGTGGTTAGAGCACTCACCTTACAAGCGAGAGACCTGGGTTCATTTCCAAGCAGGGTGAAACCTTAGGCAGCATTCCATACTCCACACACCCAATAATAATCCTTAAAAAAAAATGGACTGTTTCTGGGACAATTCGCTGCCGTGTTTCACCCACAAATATAGTCAATTCATTTTAGAGTTTATTCTGTGAGCACTTTGAGACATCTAGAAGACGTGAAAAACTCTATAGTATTATTATTATTAAGACTAAATTGAAGATTTTTCCACAATTCCATATGTTCTTAAATTTTAAGACAAAACAGTGTTACAGGGTGAAACTTGTTGGACCAATTTGTAGTTAAATGTAAGAAAAAAAAATTGGCTCATCGCATAAACATTGGAAACTGACTTCCCTAGGGGAAACTGGTGATTAGCTTAAGGGTTTCATTTTTAATACAAAATTCTAATTTACAGAAACTCTTCACTTGAAACCAAGACACAATACAAAAGTGACTGGATTCTTTGAGACATTTTTACATCATGGATTCTGTATCAAATATTTCATCAAATGCAAGATTTTTATTAAGTCCCGTCTTAAAACCTACTGTGCCTATGGCCATCTTCCTCTCTCTCCCCACACTCGTGGTCCAATCCCATCCTTGCAAAGTTCTCTGAGATACTATCCGAGTAAGAAAAGCACTTTTTAAATACAGGTTGTTACATAGCACAGATATAAACTAATACAATGCACGGGGAGGATTTCTACCTTGGGGTTCAGATGATGTGTCAAGTTTTGTCCTGGAATTTTGTGAACTCAACAGATTAATGCCCTGTGAGATATTGCAATTGTCCCCAAGATTTGTGCATTGCATTGTATTATAAATCTCAGTACTCAAATACTGGTCCCCTGGAATATTTTTCTACCTTGTGAATATTCAACGTATATTCACCTTGTGAATATTGGCTGCGTTTTCAACATCACGCAGCCAAAATGAATGTGGAAGAATGTGTTTCATTTGCCTTTTTACTGAAGTCTTTGCACAATTTTGTACAAATATATTACATGCAAAATATGAGATAAATTGTTCGGTCAAATACCCTTTACATAAGAACATAAACAGGAACTGTCCGGAGGCTGGAATAGTTATGGCAGGAGACTTTGGGAGCAATTATTTTGGATGTTACTAGCAGCAAAAAATAATATTTTTGTAATTGGACAGCCAGAGATTTAAACTCGAGCTGGTGCAAGGTTGGGATCAAGGAAAATGTAGGGCAGGGAGGGTAGAAAGCAGGCCGAAGGTGCAGTTGAAGAGGAGGATCTTGAGACTTGCCTTGAAGGAAGTGAGGGAGGAAGTGAGGCAAAGAGAATGTGGGATAGAGCTCCAGAGGGTGGGAGTAGAGATGCTAAAAGCTCAACCCCCAATGGTGAGGCAGACTGGGAGAGGTACGTGAAGCAGGCCAGAGCCTGCTGAGTGGAGAGCATGGACAGGTTGATGTGGGGTTATCAGGCCACTGAGTAGAAGGGAGGAAGGCTGTGCAGGGAACGAGGATTTTGCACTCTACCCTCTGGAGGATGGGGAGCCAGTGGAGCCGGAAATTCTACATATTTATTTTCCTGGCATTAATTCCAACTTGTTTGTTTGTGAAAAATTTGTGTTATTAAAATACTCCAGATCTTCTATCCTAATAGGAGAGCTGGCGAGAGAAAAAAAAGTAGAACCATCCAGAAATGCAGACGCTTCACTCATCGTGAAAGATGGCAGTAGAAAGAGGCCCTTCCTTCCCTCCTCTTTTGAAATTCATGGATTTTCAATAAGTATGAATAGATTAGAAATATTGTGAATTATTGCTAAAGGATGGTCATATATTATTTCATAAGAATTCAACAGTAGGATAAATTTCATTTGCATTTGTCAAGTGATGGCGGCTAGCACTGGATGTCGGACTTTCTCTGAACACTTCGCAGTACGTTAACTGCGCACTCAGTAAAATCGTGTTCGATAAGCTTAACAATGGGGAAAAGGGGGGTTAAGGGAATCCAGCCACAGGCTATACACCTCAAGCCTCCAGGCACATCCACACCCGACCAATGCAAGGTACGTACTGAGGCGGGCTACAGCCAGCTGGCCCGCTCTCGTCGCTTTCCTCGTTCTCATCGCTCTTCCCTGCTCTCCCCACTCTCTCCTCTGCCCGTTCTCCCTGCTCTCGTCGCTCTCCCTTCTCATCTCTCTCCGCTCTCCCCTGATTATAGACTCTAGAAGTTTGCCCACTATCGACATTAGGCTGATTGGCCTGTAGTTCCCAGGTTTGTCCTTCTGCCCCTTTTTGTACAGGGGAGTAACATTAGCAACGTTCCAGTCCTCTGGCACCACCCGTGTCCAAGGAAGATTGAAAGATTGTAGCCAGAGCCTCTGCTATTTGCTCCCGTACTTCCCTTAGTAACCTAGGATGCATCCCATCCGGACTGGGTGACTTGTCTACCTTGAGCACCGTCAACCTTTTTAGTACTTTCTCTGGTTATACTTATCCTATCCATTTCTTCTACGCTCTCCTTCAATACTATGGCATTGGCTGTATCCTCTTCTCTTGTGAAGACAGAGGCAAAAGTCTCTTTCAGTACATCAGCCATGCCCTCTGCTTCCACAATAAGATTTCCTCCTTGGTCCCTAATTGGCCCCACCCTCCCTTGACCAAACTTTTACCCTTAATATATTTGTAAAATACTTAGGGTTCCCTTTAATGTTACCTGCTAATTGTTTCTCATACAGTCTTTTTGCCCCTCTAATTTCCTTTTTCAGTTCTCCTATACTTCCTATATTCTGCTTGGTTAACTTCTGTATATTAGACCCGACACTTATCATAAGCCTCCTTCTTTTGCTTTATTTTAACTCCAATTGCCTTAGTCATCCAGGGAGATTTGGATGATTTTATCATGATTCAATAGCTACTGGACTGATTTCTTGACACGTCTTGCTTGGATCACTGAGTTAGAGGAGGGGGTAAGGGATGAACAGGAGGCCGGAGCCAGCCAAGTGGAGGCAGCAGGTGGTGGTGGGGGAATAAACAAATTGGATAGGTTTGTCTGTAGTCCTAGATGGGACTGAGAATTGTACAAGAGAAGTGATTGATTAAACTTGACAAAACATTCCTCTTGCTTCAGATTTTACATTCTGGTTAAACAAACCATAGACAGTAAATAAAGTACAATTAAAAAATGTGTAACTTATTTATTGTTTGCACATTACTACATCAAACATGGCTTATTTCAGTGGTGGTTCTTGTATAGTTTCTTTATCTGGATATGTGAAGTCATCGTTGCTGCAAATGTTGCCTCAATCCGCATAACATGTAAGAAAATTAAATACCACAGCACCAAAGATTAAAATTCAAGAAAATCACAACCCTACCTACAATTGAAAGGCATGGGAAAATCCATTAGGGTGAAACAACAACAACAAAATTACACTTGTAAAGCGCCTTTTACGTCAGGACTATGTCACAAGGCACTGAACAGTCATTGTTTCATCACGGAGCTGGGGACAGGGGGGGCAGAGGGAAAGGAAGGGATTTGAAGCAGCCAATGGGGCCATCGAAGAGGAGGGTCTTGATTAAAGGAAGTCCAGTATGTCCTCGCAGTTGGAGTTATAGGATGGGTGAGGCATGGGAGATGTTGAGGTTTTCTTTGACAGTGAGGTCGTGGATGGTAAGGGTTTTGTTGGACAGGGAACAGACATTTTGAAGGCCAATGCGAAGTGGACAGTTGGTGGTGGAGGATTGTGCGAGACGAGGGGGAGGATTGACAGTGAGGGTGTGGATATGGATGAGGTTGGCCCCCAGGGAAGGGGACCGATGGACCTTGTGGCGAGAGTGGGGGATGGGGCAGTCAGAGTGCTGTCGGAGAGCCAGCGGAGTCTGGTATGGTGTGCGCGATGAAGGATGAGAAGAGTGGAGCGGAGGGAGGCTGTGGGACGGCCAAGCAGGGATAGGAGGCGGGGTGGTTGGGGACAGGGACGGGGGCATATTGGGGAAGCAGCTCGGATTGCGGCAGCCAGAGTGCGCACGCTGAGACAGAGAGCGGAGGGAGAGGGTCAACGAGGCATGGTTAGCCCGCTGGGCTGGCGCTAAAGTTGATAAATGAGATGCATTTGGACAATATCTTGCATCAAACCACCCAGGTAGTATTGTTTTGGGTTGGGGGGGGGGGGGGGGGGGGGTGCGGGGTTGAGGAAAGGAGTCACTGTCCTTGGTCCACAATTTAAATAGAATCAACTTTTGCAAGTTTCCTGAGTGTAGGAACGACACTTCTAAACTACACCATTCTTTAAATACTTGCACTAAAGAAGATGTGAAAAGAGTTTGTTTGAATGTTCAGCATAGTGATGCATGAACAATTAGAGAACTGCCCACATAAGTGGAGAATACACTTCTGGGTTCACAACCATGGACAAGTGCAGTTGTGAAACATCCCTGTGCTTATCAGGCCTTTTCACTTCAACTCCTGGTAACTTCAACTTTTTTTTAAAATCAGGACAATGCAACTTATATTTCTACTTTAAGACTTACACTGTAGCAGTCGGGCGGTGGTTGGGAGGAGAAACCTGTTGCAGAGTGACTGCATGTTTTTTTCTCCTGCTAGCAAAAATTAAACACTCCTAATAGCTGTAGGCATTTTGAAATTTCCCCTTTTCTTGGCATAGTATTTCAGAAAATCCGGACCAATTGTGAATTTCAACTAAGTAACAACTGGATATTATAAACATGTACATTATACAAACATACATCAAACTGTTTGAAGTTAATAATTTACTGAAAATTTACCGGGCAATGTCAAGCTATTAAAGCTAGTCAAACATCGAGTAATATTGCAAAGGCACCGGCCTTCGTCAATAAATGATCCTAATCTAACACTGCCAAGGTCACATTTAGAATATTCGGTACAATACTATAGGTTTGGGAATTCTATCTTTTAAAAAAAATTAAGTGTTCAAGGGTTAAAGAAAAATTAACAATGATGAATCCGGTACTTAGAAATGTTAGTTATAGAAGGCCAATAGACCTGAACAAAGAAAATGTTGAGGGTGAGAGTCTCGAAAAAGAATACTGAGAGGCACACATGGAGGTGGAATTAGGCTATTTGATGTACAAACACAGAATAAGAGCATATCAGTTTTAAATTAACCAGGATCAAAACAAAAAGATAACATCTTTTCTCATCGAATGGTTTGATTTCTGGGATAGATTCCCAATAAAAACACTTGAACTCATCCAACAATTTGTAAAACAAAACTGGATAAGTGTCAATTTAGGAAGAGCAATGTAAATTATGAGGAGTAGGCACAAATAAGACTAATAGTAATAATCCTTGCATTTGATATAGCGCTGTCCACCTTTTCTGGACATTTCAAAGCGCTTCACAGAATATACTATAAAGTGAATTGACTATATTTGTGAGCGAATTGCAGCAGCCAAATGCACACAGCAGTGTCGCACAAACAGTCGTGGATTGAAATAACCAATCCATTACTGTTTTTTTTCCAAGGGATTATTATTAGACGTGTGGAGTAAGGAAACTTGCCCAAGGTTTCGCCCTGCCTGTAATCGAACTCTGTTTGTAAGGCGAGTGCTCTAACCACTGAGCTACAGGACTCCATAACGAGATACTTTGCCACGCACAATGCTCCATTGCTGCTGGCTTGGGGGTATTTGGGAAGGGAGAGAATGTCTAAACTCAGTCTTCACTTGATTATCTCCAGGACTTTTCTCCAGGATAATGTTGATTCCACCCCAGATAGGCTTTTAAGTCATCAGTTAAAGGAGCAGAGTTGAAGGACCAAATAACCTTTACTCAATCTTTGCTTTCTTAAAATTATTTAGATGGATTTATAATCTTATAGCAATCCAGGATTTAGCTACTAAAGACTAAAAAAAAAATCAGCTACAGTTCTTTGCGAGTTCTATGCAACAGTTCTATGCAACAGTTCTCATTTACTACAACATGAAGGTGCAATTTTGCTCAAGCTTGTCCTGAGGAAAAGGAGAATGAGAAACACTTTTAAAATTTTTCAATGGACAGCTGAGCACTGTACAGCTGGGGAGTAAAATGTGTTCAGATGACAACACATTTAGATTTTAAATAGTCCTGTGCTGAGCTCATCGATTACAGCTTGGGGCAGCAGTAAGTGTCAAACAAAGGCCTTGGTACCCATTGTTTAGATGGTGGGGCAATGAGGAAGTGGGTAGCCCATCAACCTAAATCCCAACAGGAGTTGGCAATATTCAGCATAAAAAGTCATTTTTATCTCTATATTGTTACAATGCCAGAAAAAAAGTGTGCAACACATTAAACGTGAACTCACTCCAATAACCAGTGACTTGAGCACATGGATCACTAAATAATTTAAGACAATTCATTGCTGCAAGAGAAATACTGAAAATACTGGAGCCAGTGGACACAGCAATCCCAATCCTTTTTATACCAGACGCATCTTTTTTTAGTGTCACTACTACATAACTAGTTATGGAATCAGAAACATTCTATTTCAGGTTAACCATGAAATATTTCCGACTTTAAGACTATTACCAGGAAATTCCAAGAATGTAGTCTATGCAGAACCTTGCCCAATCATTCCATTATTTTTTGTTAAAGTGCAAGATGAAAACCTTCGCTAAAACTTTCTCTTGATATTCAGTTTTGCTCCAGTTACAGTGGTAAACTGATCACCAACACAGGACAGCCAACCTATTTCTCAATCTCTATCCTGCAATGTGCTTTTATATTTTAAAGAAGTTCAGGAAAATTACCTTTTCATTGCCATTTTCATTTCATTATGACCACTTTTCATATTGCCTGGAGCTCGTGAAATATTTCATGTTATTTATGATTAGTGGATTTATATTCTGTTTTATTCCACATGAAAACTGGCAATTTAGTTAACTGTCTTTAGATTCATTTCAGATTTTGTATGGTTGTCACTAAAAATAAAGTTGAAACAATACAAAATACAACAGTTTATCATCAACAATATGACCAGCACTTAAAACGTTTATCAGAAAAAATAGAAATTTACTGAAGTTTTTTTTTAAAAGTTACTTTGTCTGATCAAAGTACAAAGTGAAAATCGTCATTTAAATTTTGACCAAGATGTACTACCTATTTTCAATATTTTTCCATCAGTGATATGAATAAATTCACTCAAACAATCAATATTTTTGAAGTAATTTCAGATTAGGGAAGAATCTCTGATCAGATGTGTTTGTAAATGGGGTTTCTTTTGTCCATCCTTTGTAGACATGTCCAAAACAAGAAATCTTGCAGGAAATTTACCAGCTAATACAACAGCAGCTAGTAACACACTTTCCAACATCCCACAATCTATATAGAAGCCACACGTGTAATTCTAGGAGAAACATTAAGAGAGAAGCAGTAAGAATGCCATTATGATCGGAGGCACTCTGGAGGAGGAAGAAATATTGCGTGCAGACTGTGTGTCCAGTGCTTTGCACACATCCATCAAACCAAAAATTTAACCGGTGACCGTAGGCATTTATTGAACTTGCAGGAAGAGTGCATTTTGGACATTGATAAACTTTTCCCTGGAATCGCCAGCCAGGTGGCAGCTTACAACTGTGTTGCAAAATAAGGACGGCCATCATCTTCCAGGCGCCGTGTCAAGATTTCACAGCCAGTCTCTGTGACCAGCAGGGTGTGCTCAAATTGTGCAGAACGCTTGCCGTCTTTGGTTACAGCAGTCCAGCCATCTGGCCAGGTCTCATCGTGCCATGCTCCTGTAGTTAAAATAAACACTCAAGTCATTTCCTAACAGACACTCAACCCAATGCCTACTTGGATGATTTGCCAAAGTTTTCTACAGTATTTTCACAAGGACCATTCGTTTTTCTTTTGTTGTGCGCATAAAATAAACAGTCAATTCACTTTGCAGTATAAGACGTCTCGTAGACATGATAAGGCGCTATATCGTACGATTATTATTATTATTATTTCACCTCCTGATGCTACCACAAGTTAAAAGCTTGGGAAAATAGTATGAACATTCAGGCCAATCACACTAACATTTTATTAGCCAAAGTTAAACTGTGTTGACTTTACATTTTGATTTAACCTGCCAAATATTCTGATAGATTTCTACTGGGCTTCCTGATTGTACATATTAATTGATTTCTGTAAAATGTACAATTTATATCTTACCTTCACAAATCATCGGTTCAATTGTAAAGATATGACCTGCCTTCATCACTCCGACAGCTTTATTTTCTACAAAGCAAAAAATATGGCAGGAAGAGTACACCATATTAGGTACAAATCACAGAATTTTTCATTACTTTATCAAACTGTTCAAAGTAGATCGTCAAACAGAAACATACAAGACCAAAATGTACCAGAGGAAGAAAACGTTGTGAGCTCCTGATTTGTGTTGATTTATATCCAGTCGGACAGAAATCCACATATGAAGTCTCCCATTACATGCAAATTTCCAACTTCTATCACTAGAGAAAGACATCAAATTCCGGAGCGAATTAGGGACAGTTTGGGTGAGGAATTGGACTACCAATACCACCAAAGAGGGTTGCCTCAATTCTGGCATTCCGTTCTCAAGAACATCACCTAAGAACTACAATAGTTCCAAGAAGTTAAAAAAAACAGGTTACCAAATTCCCTGCAAACTTCCTGAAGTATATTACAACATTGCTACTCTCCTGCCACAGCTCAGACATTCACCCGTGAACATCAAGCGATGATTTGCCTAGTTGCAATTGTGGAGTTTGAGCAGCAGCTGCTGTTTCCACATTCTGAAGGGGATACAAGAACAGACGCCTTCCAGCAACTCAACTCTCAAAGGTTACTCAACACCCATTGAACAAATACCACCTGCTGTATGGTGGTGGACTTTTAGTGGACATCATGTGACGTGTCTGCCACCTTGATGTTCCAGGGGAAAGTTAGCCTGGTCTGTAGCATTCATACAGACCTGGCCCTACAGACCAGGCGAACTCAATTGTAACTACTTAATTCAGGTCCACATATTAGTCTCTTCATTTGTCACTGTGAGATATTGATCTGTTAGATCAGAGGGGAGCTAGGCTTAGGCATAAATTGGAAGAAAATAAAGCGACAACAGACCTTACATTCAGAATCGTTAAACTTCTAAGCCTAGGAATGGCTTCTAAAGAGAGAAGAAACCAAACTTGAGCTAATGGTTGTATAGTTGATAATGGAACTGTTGATAATGAAACATGACTGAGAATACACAAAAAAAAGCTGTTTGTAGACAAACAACCAATGAAAGTAACACTTACTTATAGATCTAGAGACAAAATCAACATTGCAGAATGCTAAAAATCATTCAATTGCATTTCATTTGCATAGGTTTTGAAATAGGTTGCTTACTGGCGTAATGTGGCACATTAGGTGCGGTGTGGAAAAGTCGGTGGATCCCATGGCCACAATAACTTCGAACAACTGAAAATCCATTTGCGTGTGCATGCTTCTGAATGATATTCCCCAACTCCCTGTACCGAATACCTGGCTTTACTGCAAAGAATAACATTTAATGCAACAAGTTATTGCGATTGTTTGACTTCAACTAGATTGCCAATAACCAGGCCATATGTTTATACAGTAGAAGCCCGCTTATCCGTGACTCGATAAACCTGCACTTCCATATAATTGGCACGCCAAAACAAAAGTCCCCATTTGATAAACCGGAATGTATCCGGAACAATAGCGGTGGAGCATTTGTAAATGCATAAATAATAACATAACAACAGAATATTGTATTGGTACTTATTGTTAAAACTACTCTCTTGCACTTCTCACCTTTCCTGGTAGATGCTGAGCTTGAAGCCATGATGCTGCAGTTGAGGTTTATAGTCCAGTGATTCTTTTTGAAATGGAGGACGCCAAGCGGGTGAAAAAAACGGAGTGCGACTTTAAAGCCTTACGAGCAGCAAACTAATAACCCTAGCCGATAACCCACTGTCGCACAGGTACAGTATTTCAGTTTGTCGCTAGTAGTCTACGATTATCGGCTTGCCGCTAGTAAAGTCGCGTTGCCATTTTTTTCACCCGCATAGGTTTTTTTCATCCATTTAAAAGAGAATCGCTGGACTGTAAACCTCAACTAGTAAAGGTGAAAAGCGCAAGAGAGTAGTTTTAACAATAAGTACTAATACAATATTCTGTTATTATCTGTTATTATTTAGTCTGGTGTGTGTTAAAAAAAACTTTTAATTTTTTTGTGGGTTTTCAGCCGAATATCCGGCAGGCGCTTTAACCAGCAATGGCCAGGTCCCGCGGGTGCCGGATAAATGGGCTTTTACTGTATTAATAGAATATGCATTGCCACTCAGGATATACAGGTAGACCTCGATTAACGTTATTTTGTTGCTGATACATTGGGAATATATATTCATTTAACTTTGTGATGTTCGCTGTTATGTCGTTCAAGCGGGTGGAAAGGGGACACAACGGCGCAAGGACCCAAGCCGGCAGAGCGTGAGACCAGCAGCGAGTGAGTGAGCCGGGCAGGCAGTCAGGGAGCAAGCATTTGGGTTTTTTTTTAAAGAAAATTTTGATGAAAAATGTCCAAAACTCCAGTTTATACATTCATTCTTATGGGAAAAATTTATTCGTTTATGTCGTTTCACTTAAAGTCGCACTTTTCAAGAACCAAATGACGACGTTAAGCAGGGTTTACCTGTAATGACAAATAAGCAGCAGCATAATGGGGTTCTGTCATGTGGGTGCATTGTCAAAGTGGGTAAAGTCTGAAGTGCTTCCCAATTATCTTTGGAATTATGTGAACATCTTCCATAAAATAGAGGGTGAAAATGGCAGGTGTATAATAGCAGCACTCTGCTTACTAATTCTGTAATATCACAATTTGCATTGATAAGATTTTTGCAAATTATAATACAATAATTCTGTTCAGTCTTGAGTTAACTGAATTGCCAGGGCAAAATAACACAATTTGCAATTTACAGTAAAAGCCCATTTATCTGTCACTCTTGGGACTTGGCCAATGCCGGTTAAAGCGTGTGCCGGATATTCGGCCGAAAACGCCCCACAAATTTTTTTCATGCATTTTTCCGGTTAAATTCTGGTTAATCGAATGCTGACTTTTTTTGCTATGCCGGTTATAAGGAAGATACGGTTGATCGGGTGCCGGATAAACGGGCTTTTACTGTACTAACTAATCTCAGAACAGTCTGGAGGAACAATTGATCTCATGCCATTTGAGTAAGAACATATCAAATGGAACATTATTTAAATGATATCACAATATTTCTTTTATATAAGCGGCAAATCAAACCTGGGGGTTGGGGGGGGCAAAAACAGTGGAATTTAAAGAAACATCAAGCAATGTACTTTGCAAACAATTAACAGGATTCAAGTATAGGTAGTATGGCTTAATGTTGTTTCGGTCAATGTTGTTTTGTTATTACATTGCTGATACATTGGGAATGTATATATATTTAACGTTGTAACGTTTGCTATTACGTTTTCACCATCGGGTGGAAACGAACTACTGTACTTTGGGTAGCATAGGCTACCATCCAGTATTCTTATATCCATCCTGATCCTGCCCCTTCGTCTCAATAACTCCACCACTCACCCCTCCACACCAACCCACCTCTATAAGCAAGCTCCACAACCATCTCAGGTAAGTGTTATGTTACTTAAATTTATATTCTTTAATATTTAATATTTATGAGTGTTCATGTATTTCAACTTACCGTATATCTCGGCGTGTAAGTTGATCCCAATTTTTCAGCTCAAAAATGCATGTTTAGGCCTATGCTCGCTGTATAAGTCGACCCCCACCCCCCCACCCCAAGGGGGACATGACATCACTAGGGCCTGCCCGTCAAGAGTGACAGGCAGGCTGGGAATGAGCCAGGCCGGCAGCAAGAGAGTGATGCAGGTTGGCAGCGAGTGAGTGAGACCAGCATCGAGTGCATGAGCCGGGAAAGCAGTGAGTATAATGTTTTTTAAGAAACTTTTTATGAAAAATGTCCAAAAGAACCTAATTCCAGTTTATACATTAATTCTTATGGGAAAAACGGGTTTGCTTAACGTTGTTTCGCTTGAAGTCGCACGTTTCAAGAATACAACTATGACGTTAAGCGAGGAATACTTGTACTACCTGCTCACTCACCTGAATCAATAGCATGCATAAGGCATTCAAATGTTGTCTGAACCAGTTTCTTTGCTCCTTCATCGATTTCTCCGACAAAAAAGGTCTCATTTAAATCACCATGAAAACCATTTTGGTAAACTGTAATATCGACTGTAATCAAAGAAAGGAGAGTTTCACAGAATGTTTAATCATTTTAAAGATTGATGCTATGGATGTGGCAAGTTTAGGGCACTTATGAGAGACTGCAGGAGTAAAAGCTCCTGTTAGTACAAGTTGGTACAAAGATAGGCTTCAGTAAGAATTCGCAGCAATTATTTAAAATTCTGCAACAATGTATTTGCCATTTCTGTCAAACTACGTAACAAACCCATTTGATAAATTAGTTAAATTAATTTGAATAAAAGGTGATATGTTGTATAATTCAGAGACATTGGATTCATTGAACTGAACTCAACCACTTCAGAGAAAATATTAAGCTTTACATTTAGTGTAACAACATCAACAAAATTACACTTGCATAGTGCCTTTTATGTCAGAACGTCCCAAAGCGCTTCACAAGATACACTGTAAAGTACAGCCACTCTATTTGGTGGGCAAAACACGACAGCCAATTACGCAGTGCAACATTCCACAAACAGCCATGAATGACCAATTCTATTTGGCTGATTGCTTGCCAGCACACCGGGACAAACTCTTTTCAAATAATCCCAAGGAGATCTTAAACATCAACCCGAACAGACAGCTGAGATATTAATTGGGAATAAGGATCTGCAATTGTGTTGCAATACGCTAAATTGCAGAATTCCACCTATCTCTCACTTTGAACATACCGTATATCTCCGCGTATAAGGCACACTTTTTTTCAGGTCGGAAGATCTCGAAAGTTGGGGGGTGCGCCCTATACGCAGGTACAAGAAATTTTGAGCCTCGGAGATACAGTAAACAGGAGAGGGCGGCCGGCGCTGTCAGCCGGGGTTTGGTCAGTGTCCGGCGGGGGTTGGGAGGAGCGGGTGACGGGGCTTCAGCCTCGGCCGCCCGGGCAGCGGCAGCAGCAGCGGACTTCAGTGCTGTGCTTACCTTCTGCCGAACCCAGTCTGCCTGCCTCACTCCCTGCCGCTCTCTCCCTCCCTGCCTGCCTGCCTGCCTCTCTCCCAGGCTGCCGGCCTGCCTCTCTCCCTCTCTCTCCCGGGCTGCCGGCCTGCCTCTCTCCCTCTCTCTCCCGGGCTGCCGGCCTGCCTCTCTCCCTCTCTCTCCCGGGCTGCCGGCCTGCCTCTCTCCCTCTCTCTCTCCCTCCCTCCCTGGCTGCCGGCCTGCCTCTCTCCCTCTCTCTCTCCCACGCTGCCGGCCTGCCTCTCTCCCTCTCCCTGCCTCCCTCCCTGGCTGCCTGCCTCTCTCTCTCCCTACCTACCTGTCTCTCCTGTCTCTCCTCCCTTCTGCCGGCAATATCATTGAAAATGCTTCCGTTTTTTTTCACCAAGTAAAGGTCAAAAATGGGGGGTGCGCCTTATACGCGGGGGCGCCTTATACGCGGAGATATACGGTAGACTAGCTCAGTGGTTCTCAACCTTTTTCAGTAATGTACCCCTTGTTAATTTTCAACATTATTGTGTACCCCCAACCAACCATATAGACATCATCCCCCTCATTCCACTTGTATTTTATGATCAAGCTTTTCTTATATAACAAAATAACTAGCATATACAAAACGAGGGGAATAAAAATTAAATATACAATTTGGAAGGCTATAAAACGCTAAATAAGAGAGCTAAATAAATCAGTGTACCACCACCTGTACCCCCGAAAGTAGTTTTGTGCCCCTGGGGTACATGTTGAGAACCGCTGGTCTAGCTGATACTCCAATGATGTATTGCAGTGATGACCTTCGGATGAGATGATAAATTGGGGTCCTGTCTGGATGGACGATAGAAAATTCTATTGCACTGTGTGAAAAAAAGGGAGTTTCTGCTGGTGTTCTGTCAATAATTCCCCAGAAACAGAGTCTTTCTTCATTCATGGCTGTTTGTTGGAAATTGCTGTGCGCAGATTTGTTGCCTGTCTCCCTATAAATAAGTCATAGCACTTTACACTAAACTCTGTGAAGTTTTGATGTGATAGGGTGCTAAATCAAATAAAAGCTTTTTTTATTGCTTGATGTTCGTGGTCACAATCCGTACTTTCTGTTTGACGCGATAAACACTTTGCTAATAGTCCTTTCATGTTTAACATATTCAGAGCAAACCGGAAATACTGTTTTTCTTCATTTATTATATTTGTTCATTTACTGAATAAATTATTACCATTAACAATATCGCCTTCCTGCAAGGACCGTGCATCCGGGATTCCGTGGCAGATCACCTCATTCACCGATGTACAGCAGGACTTTGGAAAATTGTAATAATTCAACGGGGAGGGGTAACAGTTTCTTGCTAAGCATGCCTGAATAGAAAAAGAACATATTAACTGCACAGCCATTAAAAAATATATATAAATGATCATTTCCAACATGTAAGGGCTGATTGCAAAACCTACTTCTCCAATCGCAAGTCTTATCTCAAGCATTGACCACTTCAACCTTCACAGAGGCACACTTCACTTTGGGGAACCATACTGGAACCTTGATGTCTTTTTTGACCCCCCCACCCCCACGTTGTTCAAGCCTCACAAGCATGCTCTCACTCATTCCATTTCCCTGATTCTTACCAGGTGAACAGCATGATCAATCTCTTCTGTTGTGACTCCCGGCCTCACCATCATTGAAGCCACATCTAACACTTCCCTGGCAAGCTGGAAAATAAATAAGTTTAGTAAAAAAAACACATTGCAAATTTAAACAGGCGAAAATGGTCCATCAATCATGACAGAATGCACCAGTTTCAATATTCCGTCTACTAAAAGATGGGTTTTAGTAGTGTTATCTCAGTTTTAGTAGATGGGTTATCTCAGTTTTATTTCAATTTAACACTTATCTAAAGTTTAAAGATGGTGGCGGAGGCTGGATCCACGAGGAGCCTCCTGTGGTGGGGGAGCCAGGAGCAGGAACGTAGGTGGAAGGTGGCTCACACCCGAGCAAGGCCTGAAGTGAGGTTGGAATTCGGCACCTCGAGCAGGACCCACCACTCACAATCGAGCAGGACCCGAAACGTTGTCAATGTCTGGAGTGGCTCACAAGCGAGCGGGATCTGAAGCGAGGCCAACTCAGGCTGAGGACATCACCGGCGCAGGCTTCGACACCCCCAACAGCAGCAAGACCCAATGCTGAGGCTGACCTAACCGCTGTGGTGGCTCACATCTCCGGTCTCCCCTCGGCCCGTTACTCCTCCAGAACCTTACTCTCCTTTGAGCACCTTACTCTCTATAGTCTTTCCCTCAAAATTCTACTGTTTATCATCCCCCCCCCCAAGCCCTATTCCACCTTCCTCTCGGACATCCCCACCGTCCCTCTGCTCTGAACCCCTCCTCATTAAGCGACTTTGATCTCCACTTCATCCCATCCTGCTCTACTTTGTTAACTTCTCCTCCCTTAATAATAATCCTTGCATTTAATATAGCACATTATCACATCTTCAAATTTAACCTCTCCTTCCACATCCACTCCGTCACCCACGCACGTCCATGGCCATCCCCTTGACCTGATGATCACCCAGGGCCTCATCGTCTCGATCATCACCAATAAAGCCATTTTGAGCTTCATTTCTCTTAACACCTGCGTACCTCTTCCCCTACACTACCCTCTATCATCACCTATCACCCTGGAAAAAAATCTCCCTCTCCATCTCCACTGCGTCATCTGAATTCCTGCCCCTCTGGCCTTCACAGACCGATTTACCCTCTTTGCTCTCTTTTCTCCACAACTCCCTCTCTTCCATCCTTGACTCGCTCACCCCCCGAACTGCCTCATACTCCCGTAAATAATAATAATCTTTGTGTTTGAATTAGCGCTTTTCACATCTTATTGACGTCTCAAAGTGCTTCTCAGAATATACTGCAAAGTGATTGGCTGTATATTTGTTGGCAAAATGCGGTAGCCAATTGCGCACAGCAGTGTCCCACAAACAGTTGTGGATTGAAATTATTGTGTGTTTTTTTGGACAGATTATTGATAAAAACATATGGAGGCTGACAATGGCTTTCAATAATTGAATGAGGTAAAGAATATACAGTATATGCACACAAACCGCTCCAAAATATGACATTACAAAAAATACACATCAGCAATGTAAAATAGTCTAAATCCCCCTGGTACACCAGCCATCTCTGAACATGCCTTGACCAATTCCAAACTAACAGTCTATCGGCAGATTTAGCTTGATTATGCCAAGAACTACCGTCCTGTACTTGCTTCTGCCAAATCTTTCTTCTACTCCAGGCTCCTCTACTCCTCCATCCAGCTTCCCACACCTTGCTCATCCTCTCCTCCAATTCCAACTGAGAGGAGATGCTGATCTTCCAAAATCGAGGTAATCTGTTCAGTTACCTCTACCCCGTCTACGGCCACCTCATTACCTCTCCCTCATGACCCACCCCCCCATCTTATACACCTTCAACTCTATATCTCCCTCTTCCCTCACTGCTATCATCTCCAAAACGAAACCCACCACCTGCTCCCTCGATCCCATCCCCGCCTCTCTCCTCATCTCCCAGCTCCACCTCCTGGCTCCTCTCCTAACCGACATCAAACTCTTCCTATCCACCGGCAATGTTCCCACCTTCCTAAAAACAGCTGTCTTCACCTCCATCCTGAAAAAAACCTTCCCTGGACCCAGCCCTTCTCTCCAGTTACCGCCCCATCTTTACCTCCCATTCCTCTCCAAGGCCTATTCCTCTCCAAGGTTGTAACAAGTTATTACAACCCTGCTCTGCTCCTACTTTCAGCCTGCTCCATGCCCCTGACCCACCCACCCCACCATCAGTGGGTATGCCTTCAGCCACTCTGCGCCCAACCTTTGCAATTATTTCCCGCAATCTCTCAGCCTCAGTCCGCCTCGTCTCCTTCAAGTCCCACCTCAAGACCATCCTCGTCGACCATGCCATCGGTCACCCACCTTCTCCCAATGTAATTTTGTTGTTATGAGTAGCTATAAATAACCAATAAATAAATAACCAATAAAATAGAACTGCGAAAGAGTGTGGGGCAAAATGGACAGGATAGTTCCTACACAATGTACCTACAGAATGTTTCTGTTTTTAACTAAGGCCACAGGCCACACAACAGCTAGCTCAGGAACAATAGCTGTCCACTTGGCTGGTGAAATTTGTGAGATAGGCGTCCATAGAACTGCTAAATAATGTACCTCTGAAAACATCCTTGAACTAGTATATTTCAGCCACTTTATAAGCCTTTATATCACTTTATATATACAGTAAAAGCCTGTTTATCCATGACCCGACTAACCGTAACTTCCGTATAACCGGCATCTCAAAAAAAGTCCCCATTCGTTTAACTGGATATTATCTGGTACAATCATGGTGGTGCATTTAATGAGTAGATTGTTGCACTAGAGTACAGTACGATCAGTTCTGAATGCTGCCGGTAGTGGCATTTCCGTGTTTTTTCTTAAAGGGGTACTGTTTTTCCTCTCCCTCTCTTTTTCTCTCTTTCCCTCTCCTTCCTTCCTCTCTATCTCTCTCTCCCTCTCTCTTTCTATCTCTTCCCCTTTCTTTCTTTCCCTCTCTCTTTGACGGATGCTACGAATTGCCTATGTAGCCCGATGGTATCGTATACACTGTTTTGGTGGGGTGGGAGGAGAGAGAGGCACGGGGAGAGAGTGAAAGGGCGGGGGGAAAGAGTGGAGAGGGGTTGGGTTTGGAGCCATTGAGATGCCAGACTGACTGAGTGTGCGTGTGTGAAAGAGAGGGGGAAGGAGGGAACGATAGAAAGAGAGGAAAAATTGACATTGCCCCTTTAAGAAGAAAAAAAACTCTTCCATCTGCCATTGTAAAAGTTTGCTTTCTGATTGTGTGCTGTGTTTAAGACTATATCAATATTAATTGCTAAGTATCTATCCATACAATAGTCTGTTATTATTTAGTCTATTAAAAATATGGTATGTTTAAAAAAAAGTTAATTTTTTGTGTTGGGTTTTCGGCAGCTGGCTGCCCGAATATCCGGCACGCGGTTTAACCAGGTCCCGAGGGTGCCGGATAAACGGGCTTTTACTGTATGTATGTGTATATATATATATAACTTTATTTATTATGTACTTTATTTTTCACTTAATAAGCCTTATGGTTTTATCAGAGGAATGGTAACTCTTTGTACTGTTCAAATATTCATCATAATATTCCTTGCATTGATTGTATAAAACAATGAAAAATAATAATTCTTGCATTTGATATAGAACCTTATCACATCTTTGGGACACCTCAAAGCGCTTGCAGAATATACTTTAAAGTGAATTAACTGTATATTTTGCAAAACACGGCAGCCGTGCACACAGAATTGCACACAGACAGTTGTGGATTGAAGTGACCAATTTTTGGGGGGAATTATTACTCCCAAAAATACGATCCGTCAATAGACTAATAACCAGGTTCCATACCTACTCCTAGGTAAACAGAGGCGTGTGGAATAAGAAAACCTGCCCAACATTTCACCCTACCGGGAATTGAACCCAGGTCACATGTAAGGCTCTAGCAACTGAACTACAGCACTTTATCACGTTGTGGAGACGTTTTACAGGACATCTCCAGTAAAGTGGATTAACAGTGGATTAAGATCAAGTTAAGTGGATTAACTTGTGCAAATGTCAATTTATGCTCAGCAATGCCCCATAAACAGTCTTGAAGCGAATGATCAATCATTTAAGAGATTGTTGGCCAGGACACTGGGAGAAACGCAGGAACCTGTTCATGCGCTTCCCCCACCCCTGCAAGCATCCCCGGTTTATTATAACAATAGAATTGCATTTATAGAGCGCCCTTCACGTCGGGAGAATGTCCTAAGGCACTGAACAGTCAGGGGTCGGAACCCGAGCCTGGGGTAGTGGCAGGGTAGCAGGGAGGGGAGAGGAGGGAGAGAGGTGGGAGGGCAGCAGAAGGCACGATTGAAGAGAGGCATCTTGAGCCCAACCTTGAAGGAGGCAAGGGAGGAAGCAAGGCAAAGGGACTGTGTGGGATGGAGTTCTAGAATGTGGGGGCAGAGAGGCTGAAAGCCCGGTCACGAATGGTAAGGCGGGTCGGGCGGATGTCACGGAGCTAGGGTCCGTCGATATGGATATTTTCCGATTTAGATATATCGATGGGCTCATATCGAGATATACCAAAATATCGATATTTTCAGGTTTTTCGTACTGCGCATGTGCGCGCATTCGGGGTGCGCACGCATTCGGGGCCTATCTCCTCAGGAGGTAAATATCTTTCTCTCTTTCTCACACTCACTCTCTCCATCTCTGTGTTTTTCTGTCTGTGTCTCTGTCCTCTCTCACATCCCCACCATTTCTATCTATCTGTATATTATCGCATCCACCCCGTTTCTCCCCCCATCCCCACCGCTGCCGTCCCTCTCTCCCACACACCCTCCCCCGCCGTCTCTCTCCCCTTCCACCCCCCCAGCCGTCTCTTTCCCCCTCCCTCCCCCCCCCACATCCATCTCTCTCCCCCTCCCCCCCCCAGCCGTCTCTCTCCCCTCACCCCTTGCATACCTGTATATTGTATTCTAGGACAATGAATACAATATAGCGGCTTTGCACCTCGGTCTGTGCATTGTGTATAGAGATGAGCATTCTGGGTCTTGTAGTTCAGTGTGTGCGCATTCCGATTTATTCCCTCGGTATATCGATTTTTCGATATATCGATATTTTTGAAATGCTTATATCAGCGTATCGATGTGAAAATTATATCGGGTTTCAGCGATATATCACCGGACCCTACATGGGGCAAACCGGAGCCCGGTTGGTAGGGATGATGTGTAATGAATTCCAAGTCCCGAAATATGGTTTGAACCCCCACAATCTTCTGACTCAAGAGTGCTACCAAGTGAGCACGGTTGAAATGCAAAATCTAATTATTGTACACTGGTCTATAGAGAATTAGTGATTTGTTACAGAACTCCAGCAGTCACAATTTTCTTCCAAGACAAACATAGTGATAGTTAGCAGAAACAATAAATATGAACCAAACTTAAATCTCACTCTGCATACTAGCCGCATTGCATCTATGTCTTCTGGTGGTAGAACTTTGATCTGCGATGTCCCCTTTAAGGACTGCTCAGACTCAGATACACCTTAAGAGATCAAAGAATAATATGAATACACTTTAAAAATGAAATGGTTTTTAAATTCCTTTTTTGCACATCACATACAACACAGCAGTAGTTGAAGAAAACTAGCGGAAGGGAAAGGGGTATGCTGACAGGGCTGCCAAAGAAGATATACAAGATAGCTTGGATTGATGTGACAATCAAAAGCCAGTGGGAAATCATCATGATCCAGTGTGCAATATTCTAAGAGAAAGATAGGGAACTCACCATTGAACCTGTTTACCACATACATTATTACTCACTGACACAGAAATGAATGATAAAATCAATCTTGTGAATTTCAGCGGCAACATTTCTAATTTGAACAACTCATGCATATATAATACAGTAATACCTTGATAATCCGACATTCCGAATGCCGGCAACTCTCTAAATCCGGCAAGATTGAAAAATACAAACAATATTAGATTTTTTTCCCGATGTCGGCAAATCTCCCGAAGTTCAGATCAGCTGCTTGTAGTTCCCGGCCTGGCCGCTCTGTCACCCAGCGCTGTGGGTGGAGCTCGGCCATTGTTTGGCCTCAGTGCTGTGTTTTCAGCTCACGTGGTGTGTGGGGGCGAAGCTTCCCAAGCCATTTCTACGTCGGTTCTATACACCGGCAAACTCCGAAATCCAGGAGGCTAGTGGGCCCAATCGTGCTGGATTACTGAGGTTTTACTGTACTTTGTTCAAAACAAGGTTATGATAGTGATTGTTTATGAAAATGTACAACTTGGTTGCAAATGGTAGGTTACCTAATGGATGATCTGCATAATCAGGCCACTGGACATAACTTGGCACCGGTCTCATGGGACTCTAAAAGACAAAAAGGTCTGTTAGAATTTCCTACAAGCAGACAGTTGCATTTAAACTTTAGGTGCTACTAAAAATCTGCTTCTCCTGTCAAGAATAAACTCATTCACCTTTTATACTCAGCTATGCAACAGTTATTCATTGTCAGCTTTGTCAGAGTAGATGCAGACAGTACTTCACTTACCAATGGATAATATGGCCTAAGTTTGCCTGTGTATCGATAGCCAGGCCAAGGATCCATATTAATTTCATCCTTAATAGACTTAGAGTTTTCTTCTTTAGGTTTTTCATTCTCTGCAAAGACAAAAAAAATCAGCTCATAATCTTGTTAATGTACGTGATAATAATACTATATGTTTGATAGCATTTTTCACGTCAGGACAATACCAAAAAGTGCTTCACAAAATATACTCTAAGGTGCAATGACTATGTTCTGTGGGCGAATGTGGCTGCCAACTTGTACACTGCAATGTCCCTAAAACAGCCGTGAAGTGAATAACCAATTTTATTTGGGGGTTTGTTAGCAAGAACACCAGGAGAAATTATCTTCTTTTTCCCGGCTCAACTATGCAAATGTCTTGCTGGTCGAAGTTCCCAATTCCTCCCTCCACAGGCTGCAGATAATCCAAAACTCTGCGGCCTGTGTCCTCTACCGTTCCAAACTCCATGATTCCATCTCCCCCATCTTCACCCGACTTCATTATCCAGAGGATTCTGGTCCTCACATTTACAGCCCTCCACAACCTTGTCCCACCCTACATCTGTGACCTCCTATTCCCCTTACCAAGGCTTCAGCCACTCTGCTCCCAACCTCTGGAACTCCATCCCAGTCCCTCTGCCTCGCCCACTTACTGGGCTCCTTCAAGTCCCGCCTCAAGACTCTCCTCTTCGATGGACCCATCGGCACCTCCCAATCCCCCCTTCCACACACCCCCACCTCTCTCCCCATCCTAAACTCAGGTCTGAAGCAGTAACTGTCCAGGGCCTTGGGACATCCTCCTGACGTGAAAGGCGCTATACAAGTGTAATTTTGTTGTTATCATGAGATCTTTAACACCCAACTGAACAGGCATTTTAACATCTAGTTTGAAGGGAGGGATTTCCAACGATGCGGCGTTCTCCAAGCACTGCATTGGAGCCTCAGCCTAGACTTGATTATATGGATTCCAAGTCCCGATGTGGGACTTGAACCCACAACCTGGGTAATTCTGATTCACTTACTCTCAATGTACTGTTTTACTTTGTGAAATTCACTGGTTAAACAAAGCTAATACAACAACAAAATTACATTGATAGAGCTTCTTTCACGTCGGGAGGACGTCCCAAAGCGCTGAACAATCAGGTCGGGACCCGAGCGGGGGGGGAAGGGTCAAGGTAGGGGGAAGGGGAAGGAGAGTAGGAGAGGGGGAAGAGTTAGGAGGGTTGCAGAAGGCACGGTCGAAGAGGAAGTTTCTTGAGATTGGCCTTGAAGGAGGAAAGAGATGAAGTGAGATGAAGGGATTGCAGGATGCAGTTCCACAGTGTGGGAGCAGAGAGGCTGAAAGCCCAGCCACTGATGGTAGGGAGGTTAGGGCGGTGGGCGTGGAACAGGCCAGAGCCTGCTGAGCGGAGGGGATGGGCATGCTGATAGGGAGACAGCAGGTCGGAGAGATAGGCGGGGGCAACACCGTGATTGGCCTTGAAGGTGAGGACGAGGATCTCGAATTCAATACTTTGAAGGATGGGGAGCCAGTGGAGACAGGCGAGGGCGGGAGTGATGTAGTCGCAGAGCCTGTACGGGAGAGGACATGAGCTGCAGAGTTCCGAATGATCTGCAGCCTGTGAAGGGAGGTGCTAGGAAGGCCGACGAGGAGAGAGTTCCCGTAGCCGAGTCTGGAAGTGATAAAGGTGTGAATGAGAGTTTTGGCAACATGGGGGGTGAGGTAGTGGCGGAGTCTGGCAATAATGCGGAGGTGGTGGAAGGCTGTACCGGTCACGGAGTGGATATAAGGGAGGAAGGACAGTTCGGGGTCAAACAAGACGCCCAGATTCCTAACTGGCTTTGAGAGGTGGAGAGAGCCTTGGATGCTGATGTTGTCAGCGCCTGAGGTGCGGCGGCGCTGACACAAGCCAATCAAGAGGGCCTCTGTCTTGTTAACGTTGAGCTGGAGGAAATTGGCCCTCGTCCAGGACTCAATGTTGGACAGACATGCAGTCAGAACGCCAGTATTCTTGGAGTCAAGGGTGGACGCGAATAGGTAGAGTTGGGTGTCATCTGCATACATGTGGAAATTTACCCCATGTCTGCGGATGATGTCAGCCAGGGGGAGCGTGTATAGGGTGAAGAGCAGGGGGCCAAGGACAGAGCCCTGAGGAATGCCGCATGTGACTGTGCGAGGGCTGGAGGAAAAACTGTTTGAGGAGACGAAGTGAAGGCGGTGGGAGAAGTATGACTGGAACCAGTCAAGGATAGAGCCTTGAAGGTTGAGGATGGAGGAGAGGTGGTGGAGGAGGATTGAGTGATCGATGGTATCAAAGGCAGCGGATAGGTCGAGGAGGACAAGGAGGCAGAGGGAGCCCTGGTCACAGATAGTTAGGATGTAATTTGTGACTTTGACCAGAGCAGTTCCGTGCTGTGGGAATCGTGGAAACCCGATTTTCGGGGTTCGAGGAGTGAATGGTTTGTGAGAAAATAGTGGAGCTGGGAGGCAACCACTCTTTCGAGGACCTTGGAAAGGAAGGGGAGGTTGGAGGTGAGCCAGTAGCTTGATAGCTGCCACGCATCAAGGGAAGGCTTTTTAGGATGGGGGTGATGGTGGCGGTTTAGAAGGTAGTGGGAATGGTCCCGGATGAAAGGGACAGGTTAATGGTGTCGGCAATTAGTGGGGCTAGAAGGTGGAGCTGGGTGGGGATGGGATTGGGGGAGGAGATGGTCTTAATGACGGAGGATGGGGAGATGGGATCGAAGGTGTGGAAGGAGGGGTGAGTAGGAGGCGGTCTGAGACGCCGTCCGGCGTGGAGGGCACTATATAAATCAAAGTTGTTCTTGTTGTTGTGGGGAGGTGGTGGAAGTTGGAGGGACAGTGACTGCAGAGCGGATTCCATCGATTTTAGTCTCGAGGAAAACCAACATCTCCTCGCAGCGCAAGTTCGAGAGGATCTGCGATGCAGCGGGGACGGAGGAGCTGGTTGGTGGTGGAGAAGAGAAGCCAGGGGTTGTTCTTCGCCTCCAGGATTATCTTGGAGTAGAAGGACGATTTGGCGGACGGTAGGGCGGAGCGGTAAGATGATGTGAGGTCCAGCCAGATGTGCCGATGGACCATTAGGCTGCATTTGAGCCAAGTGCAGAGGAGGATTTTGAGGGGGAGATGGGAGGAGTGGGAGGTGCTCAAAGGAGGGGAAGGAATCAGAGGAGTAGGGGGATAGGGCAAGTGGCACCCTAGAGATAAGGGCTACGCCACCACCACTGCGGTTGGGGCGAGGGACTTAGTGGTAGGTATAGAGGTGTGGTCTCAGTAAGGAGAAGGTGTCCCCTCGGGTGATCCAGGTTTTGGTGAGAGCCATGATGTCAATGTTCTCATCGAGGATGAGATCGTTGACGACCAGGGTCTTATTGCAGAGGGAACGGACATTTTGCGGGCCAATGTGGAAGGAGCAGTTGGCAGAAGGATGTGTGGGGAGGGAGGGGTGACCAGATTGGGCGGCAGAGGTGGAGGGGATGGGGATGAGAGGAGAGGTTAGCCCCCTGGATCTGTGTCCAGCGTGGCTGGTGGTGGTGAAGGGAAATGGAGCAGTCGGTGGGGCTGCTATCGGACAGCCAACACTGAGAGCCAAGGTGAGCCCGGCGGAGGATTCCCAGGCTGGAGCAGAGAGAGGCCGTGTGAGGGTTGAGCGGGGATAGGAGCCGGGGAGGGTGGAGAGAGAGCAGGGCAGAGTGTGAGAATTGCAGAGGTGGGGGTAGGAGGGGTAGGCAGGGAGGGCAATGGGAGAGAAGGACAGAGTGAGAGTAGCAGATAGAGGGGGGGGGTGGGAGGAGAGACATTTAGGGTGGTGGGGAAGGCTCGGTTCGGGGCAGCAGCCAAAGTGCGCACGTAGGAGACCGAGAGCGAGCAATCAGTAGGGCAGCATTGGCCCACAGGCTATGTGGCCATGACTAAGGGGTGATTAACCATGTCAGCCCTGCCATTTTGTCCTAGTTTTTTTTTTGTTGTTGTTAGACTAGTGTTAGTGGTGATTGGGTAAGCGCTGGTTAGCTGTTTAGTAGGTTTTTTTTAGGTTTTTTTTAGTTTGTGATGTCACGCCGACGTCACTTTTTAAGAATTCCATCCTGCAATCCCTCCACCTTGCACCCTCTCAAGCCTCCTTCAAGTCGCACTTTAAGACCCTTCTCTTCAACCGTGCCATCGGCCTTCCCCTCCCTCGACCCTCATGGATCCCAAACCCAGCTCGCATCTGAAACACTGACTGTCTAGCGCCTTGGGATGTCCTTGGGAATACAAGCTGTTTAATTTAGACTATTATTCATAGACAACCAAATTCCAATGCTGAAAACTCACATTGTGCTCTGGAGGTTTGAACACTGAAGTCAACAATAACAAAATTCCATTTGTATAGTGCCTTTCACGTCAGGAGGACAGTGTTTCGGATGCGAGCTGGGTTCGGGTTCCGTGAGGGTCGGGGGAAGGGAGGGGAAGGCCGATGGCACAGTCGAAGAGAAGGGTCTTGAAGCGGGACTTGAAGGAGGCTTGAGAGGGGGCAAGGTGAAGGGATTGTGGGATGGAATTCCAAAGATTGGGGGAGGAGTAGCTGAAGGCTCATCCGCTGATGATGGGGTAGATGGGTCGGGAAACATGGTGCAGGCCAGAGCTCGCTGAGCGGAAAGGTTGGTATAGGGTCACAGAGGTAGATTGAGGAAAGGCCTTGGAGGGGAGTCTGTGGCCTGATCTGCAGCCTGTGGAGGGAGGAATTAGGGAGACTGACAAGCAGGGCATTAGCGTAGTCGAGCCTGGACATGAATAAAAGTTTCAGTGGCTTGAGGGGTGAGGTAGTGGCGGAGTCAAGTAATGTTGTGGAGGTGAAAGAAAGCAGAGTGGGTCATATCATGGATGTGGGGCAGAATAATAAAATAATCCTTGCATTTGATGTAGCACTTTTCACGTCTTCTAGATGTCTCAAAGACAGAAAATACAGTTGAGGATCAAACAAGACACTAAGTTTCCTGACTGACTTGGTGAAGTGGAGTGTGCAATTGTGGAGGTTGATGCTGTCAGTGTCTGAGGTGCAGAGGCGCTGGAGCGAGCCAATCAGGGGAGGGGGGGGAAGACCTCGGTCTTGTTGACACTCAACTGTAGAAAGTTAGCCATCTTCCAGGACTTGATGTCCGACGGGCGTCTGTCAGGACAACAGTGATCCTTGAATTGAGGGAGGAGGCAGAAAGATAGAGTTGGGTGCCATCCACATACAAAAATATTTTAACTGATTGACTCTGAGGCCGAGGCTGTTCAACCTGTAAAGTTTTTGGTTTCCTTGGTACTGGTCGGAGTGTTATTCACATGTTACTAAAAAATAGAGGTAATTTAACAGGTCAGTTAGTAAAGCCTCATCTACAGTGAGTCATAGGCTCAATTTCCAGTCTGGACAGAGTTAAGTGATCTATGCTGGGCTAGCAATTCATCAAGTTTCCTTACTCCACACGCCAAATAATAATTCCTCCAAAGAACCACAATAATAAAATTGGTCATTTCAATCCACAACAGTTTGCTGTGCGCAATTGGCTGCTGCATTTTGCCCACAAATATAAAGACAATTCACTTTATAGTATATTCTGTGAAGTGCTTCGAGGCGTTTAGAAGATGTGAAACGCGCTATATCAAATTCAAGGATTATTATCTCAATCTGATTACCAATTTGTATAGTAGATCAAGATCCATAAGGAATTTGGATGAGACTGAATAAACCAATTTCAAATGGGAGCTTTGTTGTAAGGAGAGTTTGTGCACAATTTAAAATGTACATCCCTGAGAGAAAATCACTGTGTACCACCACCTAATCACCCAGACTGTGCAATCTGAAGATCAGCTTGATGCAAGATCATAATTTAAAAGAAATTTACTTACTGGCTTTTTTATGAAGAAGCTTGTGAGTTGACCAGCTCCCTTTGAAGCATTCCTGCAAATGCAAATTTGGGGAAAAAATGACATGAGACAAAGTACAATTAGTACATTTGAATATACGAGGTACACCAAACAACAGTACAGATAGCTAAATTTGATTAGAAATATAAACTCACTGGTTGTTCAGTTTTAATTATATTTGACAGGATAACCAGCTAGCTCTTATGTTTGAAAATATAAATGTACATGTTTAGGTTGAAATTCAAAAAGATCCTATCCATCTAAACTGCAGTTAGGAATACAAAAGAATCCAAATCCCAACAATGGTAAACCTGACACGAGTCTTGAAAAACTTGTAATGGAACTTCCCAGACTTGTGATGGTGACTGGCAATTAAGCGCATTAGCCAGATCGCTACCTGGCGTTTACTACTAAAGGATTTTAAAGACAGTTAGCGAAATTCAAGTGGTTTCTACCAGCAAAACAATCAAATCTTGACGGAAAAGTCTCAAATCCAACACAATTCTGTCAAAGATAGTAGGGAAAATGCCGGAATGACAAAACTATGTAAATTCCATAATTTTAGCCAACTTGAAGGCCAGGACGGATTTACAATCCATAGCACAATCATACTGCATTCTACCATAGCAAGAACAAACATGGTTTATTGAACAACAACAACAGGTAGGACGAGAAAGCCCTAATTTCACAGTATTTAATGGGATTCAATGGGATTCCACAGTACATTTAGAATTACAATATAGCACCTTTTTTAAGAAAAGGAATATACGTTAACCTCTTTACTACACTGTACAACTAAAAGAGAAAGTCAGGATTGTGCAGATTAAGCAACTTAGGACATATAGTTCAAATATCTGCAATTGTTATGCCTAATAAAATGAGAAACAGATGTCTGCAATAACTCGATGACAGTTCACACACCGTTGAAATCTTTTCACTCCACTGTTTTTTGCCTCATCATCATGGTTTATTCACTGATCCACCAATGACGCAGTTACTGTGTAATCACAGCCTCCAAGTAATTTTATGTAAAGGCTGCAAATCTATAGGTTTTCAATTTGTTGAAATCAGCACAAAGAAATATGAACTTTATTTTAATTGTGATAATTGATGATAGAAGTATTATCATAAATCATTGCCATGATTCGGCAAAGCGCTTCATGGCAATTTGTTGGGACTTTGCAAAATATCCACTTGGTTGCCTACAAAAACAGATGACTGATTAGCAATTTCACAAAGGCACTGCAAAAGGCAAGTAATTTTATACAATGCAGTTTCTAGAAAGGTTAATACTACGAAAGAGTTCTTTGTATCTTTGAAAGAGTTATAGATAGCTTTTACGTGTTGAAAATAACAGATCTGGAGCTGTATATTTAAGGGCATAACATATTTCAGAATTTACAACATTATTCTATTATAGCACCCTCAAAATATGACAAGGTTACAATAAGGAAATTGTAAAACTGGGAGATAACACTCCCTTGCTGAAAGGAAACAAGAACGTAGCTTCCCCCCAATGGGTTAGTCAGTGAATGTATTGGTTGTGTGCCACTATGTTAAATCCCCTGGGCTATCTGTAATCTCAGACAGGATTACAACATGTCTTTAGGTTAGAGAGGAAAAAAAACACTGGGTCTGTTCCCAACTTCAGTTTAATTGAGCCCTTGCTGAAGAGGGAATATGACAACCTAGGACAGAACCCAGTTCAGCTATTAACAGCATAACCATTGAGTTTAAATAACCTTCCAACACTCAATGTTCATGAAACATATCACTGGTTCAGGCACCAGAACACAGCAACTAATTGGAACAGTTTTCCAGTACAAGTAATCGTTTGGGTCTTTCAACACCACCGCTCCCCATTCCCTTCGGCTTCAACCCCAAGCTTGGGTGCCCAGCCAGCAGTGTCAAACATTTTTGAGATGCCCTCTGATGTGAAAGGTAAATTGTATTGTGTTATTGTATCTAGTTGATTGGTTACAGGAGCAGCAAAAAGAGAAAAATCAGGAATGGATGGCAGTGAGGGGAAGAAACAAAGCTTCGGTTTCACTGAAATGTAACATTTTTCTACAAGAATTATTGACTCAAAGTGATGTTCTAAACAAAATAAAACCAAATAAAAAAAGATTTCTAACCACTTCAAACCATTCTGACACGCTTTCCTTTTATTGTCAACAATACTTTATTCTCTTGTGTATCTTTTTTTTTAAAAAAACAGTCTGGTGTCTATTCAGCAATGCCATAGCCTTTCAATATCCTCCATACCAACAACAGCCACAAAATTGCATTTATAGAACTTCTTTCACGTAGAGCTCCTTGGGAGGAAGTCCCAAGACGCTAAACAGTCAGGGGTCAGGACCCGAGCAAGGAAGAGGGGCAGGGTAGGGGATAGGGGAGGAAGAGAGTTAGGAGGGGAGGGAGAAAGTTGGGAGGGCAGCAGAAGGCACAGTCGAAGAGGTGGGTCTTGAGACCGGCCTTGAAGGAGGCGACGGAATAAGCAAGGCAAAGGTGTGGTATGGAGTTCCAGAGTGTGGGGGCAGAGAGGCTGAAAGCCTGGGCCACCGATGGTAGGGCGAGTCGGGCAGGGGACATGGAGCAGACAGGAGCCCGCTGAATGGAGGGGGCAGGCAGATTCATAGGGAGACAGCAGGTCGGAGAGATAAGAGGGGGCAAGACCGTGAATGGCCTTGAAACTGAGGACAAGGATCTTGAATTCGATTCTCTGGGGGATGGGGAGCGAGGATGGGAGTGATGTGGCCGCGGAGCTTGGTGCAGGAGAGGGCACAATCTGCAGAGTTCTGGCTTCGCGACCACATCACTCTCACCCTCGCCCGTCTCCACTGACTCCCTGTCACCTAGAGGATCAAATTCAAGATCCTTGTTCTCGCTTTCAAGGCCATTCACGATCTTGCCCCCGCCTATCTCTCTGACCTACTGTCTCCCTATCAGCCCACCCGTCCCCTACGTTAAGCAGACTCAGGCCTGCTCTGCGTCCACCGCCCTAACCGCCCAACCATCAGCGGCCGGGTTTTCAGCCGCTCTGCTCCCGCACTGTGGAACTCCATCCCACAGCCCCTCTGCCTTGCTTCCTCCCTTTCCTCGTTCAAGGCCGGTCTCAAGACTTTTCTCTTCGACCGCGCCTTCGGCTGCCCCACTAACTCTTCCTCCTCTCCCCCTCTCCTTCCCCTTACCCCGATACTCCCCCCACCCCTTAGGTCCCGACTGACTGTTCAGCGCTTTGGGATGATCTCCCGACGTGAAAGGCGCTATAAAAGTGCAATTGTGTTGTTGTTGTAAGGGGAAAAGCCGGGAAGGCCGATGAGAAGGGAGTTTCCATAGTTGAGCCTTGATGCGATGAATGCCTGGACAAGGGATTTGGCAGCCTAAGGGATTTGGCAGTGGTGGAGTCTGGCAATGTTGCGGAGGTGGTGGAAGGCTGGAGGTGGTACTAGTAGTCATAGCGTAGATGTGGGGAAGGAAGGACAGTTCAGGGTCAAACAAGACACCCAGATTCCTGACTGACTTTGAGAGGTGGAGAGTACAGCCTTGGATGCTGATCCTGCCAGCACCTGAGGTGCAGAGGCGCTGACACGAGCCAATCAGGAGGACCTCAGTGTTGCGGACATTCAACTGGAGTACGTTGTCCTTTGTTCAGGACTCAATGTCGGATAGGCAGACAGTCAGGACCCCGCTAGTCCTGGAGTTGAGGGTGGAAGCGGAAAGATAGTGTTGGATGTCACCAAGTCACACATCTACCTGAAAGTCTAGGCACCCACTGCAATTACTTCAAACTCCTCTACAACATGCTTATTGAGTTCTATGCTCAATCTGTCCTCAACTTTCCTATATTTTAATACCTTGCTGAGACTGACTTGGTATTTCTGGACTATTCTCTCAAACTCTTTGCTTGGGGTGTGGGGATAAACTTGCTTTCTTATTTACTGAATTACAAGCATTGTAATAGAAACTACTGGAACTGATCTTTACAAAGAAAATATTTATGACGTCTTTGTAAAGATGGAGCAATACGTTTTCCCACAAATCTTATGTGATAGTCTGCATTGTCCTCCAAATGTTACTCATTAATTAACCAAAGTTCCATAGGTGGAACATTAAGATGGTGCTTTTGATCTATTACACCACATAATCTAATTATACAGGCTCACTGAATCCTGCTGACCAAAGAATGACTGCCTTTTCGCTTAGAAGAAAACCAAGTTACTGTTACATATGTCACAGACATTACTAGACAAGTACTAACTTCAAACCCAAAACAACATGAGAATGACTACCTCTCACCAGTTGTATTTTATTTAAATCCTAGCTCAACCAATAGCTATTGTGAATTGATTGTATATGTGGGTGAAAATACAGCAGCCAATTGTGCATAGCAGTGTCCCACAGACAATAGTGGATTGAAATGTCCAATTTTATTATTGTTTTTTTGGGGAGGGATTATTATTATGTGTATGGAGTAAGGAAACTTGCCCAAGATTTTAGCCTGACCTGCCTGGATTCAAACACAGGTTTCATGTTTATAAGGCGTAAATTACTTGATAGGATTAACTGTAAAAATGTAGTCACTGTATTTTGTAGATGAACGCAGTAGCCGATTGATGCCAATGTCTCACAAATAGTCATAAACTGAATGACCAATTTTATTTGGGGATTTGTTGACCACGGAGACACCAGAAGCTCTTCCCATTTCAAACAGTGCCGATAATTCTTTGACATCCAGCTGAACAGACAAATCAGTTTAATATTTCATCTGAAAGACGGCAACTCAACCAGCACTACATTGGAACTACATATTCTTTAAATAGGTCTGTAAACTGCATCAGTTAAATGTTGACCCTCAAGAGCTCATTCTTAAGCATGACCAGATCAGACCATACCTGGAATATTGCATACAGTTCTGGTTGCCTAAATTATAAATAATAATAATTGCATTTGATATAGCTCTTTTCACATCTTCTAGATGTCTCAAAGCTCCTCACGGAATATACTATAAAGTGAATTGACTATTTGTTGTAGTAAATTGCGCACAGCAGTGTCCCACAACATTCATGGATTGCAATTACAGTACCATTTTAATGTTTTTTTTTAAGGGATTATTATTGGGCATGTGGAGTAAGGAAACTTGCCCAAGGTTTCGCCCTGCCTGGAATCGAACCCCAGGTCTCTCGCTTGCAAGGCAAGTGCTGTAACCACTGAGCTACAAGACTCTACAGGACTTAACCTAAGGGGCTGCTCTAGGCTCGAGAGGCTACGTTTCTGTTCGGAGGGCTAAAAACTACAGGGCTCAGATAAGCTAGCACTCTATACTTCCTTGAATTTCTTTGTTTTTAACATTGACATTTGAAAGTCAGACAATTTGTATTATCAGCATTGTTTTCCATCCACATTTTTCCATTCAGCAATATCTCAAATACACATGTTGTGTATTTGAGATATTGCTGAATCTCAATAATTATCCGCCCAAGTTAGTTTTGCTGACAGACTAGAGTGGCATGATCAGCAACAGCAGGATGTAAAGTTTATTTATTTATTTATTTTTAATGGATTTGCCTGACCACAGCCTACCAGTGTAAGATTTCCAATCTGCTGAAGCCAAATGGCAGATAACTCAATAAGAAGGCTCTGCAATCCCAGACCTTCCACTGGGGAGTCCTATCAGATATAAAATTTACTGCAACCCTACCTATAGTTCCTTTGATAAATCCATTTTCTTAAGTCATGTAGACGAGACGTTTCATTCCAATCTCTGGTCCTTGCTGATTCAGTAAATCTATTGGGATGTGCTCTTGCCATGAAAGGCGCTCTAGAAATGTAATTGTGTTGTTGTATTGCACTTTCTTTACTGGTCTAGTCTCAAAACCAGCCCCTTAAAAAATAAGACAGTTTATTCTCTTGATGACTCATCAATGATAACTAGATGTAAGTGATGATTCCAATGATCAATGTGATGCCTTACACGGTTAAATTGTATGTCAAGGTTTACTCTCTTACCTATCATACAAAAATGGCCACAAGGTTCCAGAGAGCTTATGGCCACATGGGAAAACTCTCAAAATCTTCAGCAGAGGAAAAACATACCCAGAAATAGATCTGCATATATTAAAGTAGCAAGCACAAGAAGAAACCAGAAGAGCTATAGGTTGCACCACCTTTGCTAGCTGTTGGAACACGAAATTCAGGGGCACAAAAAGCACCTGTTCCAAATTTCAACTGATGTTGTATCAGCTTTGGTTTTAGAAGCATCAGCCTAGCCTGGCACAGTCGACAGCACTCTACGACTGGAGTAAGACTGTTGTGGGTTAGAGCCACATGTCAGGAATTTGATCTTGTGGTCCAGGCTGATGCTCCAATGTAATAATAATAATAATCATAATCCTTGCATTTGATATAGCGCTTTCCACATCTTATCAACGTCCCAAAGCGCTTCACAGAATATACTGTAAAGTGAATTGACTGTATATATTTGTGGGCGAATCGCGGCAGCCAATTGCGCACAGCAGTGTCCCACACACAGTCGTGGATTGAAATGACCAATTTTATTATTGTGTTTTTTTGGGGGGAGGGATTATTATTAGGCGTGTGGAGTAAGGAAACTTGCCCACGGTTTCGCCCTGACCTGCCTGGATTCGAACACAGGTCTTCCCAGCTTGGTTTCCCCAGCTTGCAAGTCAAGTGTTCTAACCACTGAGCCACAGGAGCTCCACAATGTAATACTGCATTGTTAAAATGTCTTTTGCTACACTAGCCTCCAATGAGCCGATCAAGCCAATCCTCACCTTGCTCCATTGGCTCCTCATTCCCAGTGGATTAAGTTCAAGCTCCTCATTCTCATGAATTCCAGATCCTTTAAGTCCCTCCACATCCCCACTCTACCTCTGCGACCTCCTCAAATCCTACCAATCTTGTCCCTCCCTCGGCTCAGCAGGCACTAGGCTGCTTCACATTCATTCCTCCTCCATCGGAGATTGTGCTTTCAATGACCTGTCCCAAACTCTGGAACTCTCCATCTCGTTCTTCTCCTTCAAAGTCCGCCTCAAGACATTCCTCTCTGAACACACCTCTCTCCACCACCCATCCAACTCCCCTCGGCTCCCACCCACTGCTCAGGTGCAATTCTTCGATTATCGAGTGCCAAAAGACCTCCTCCCAACATGAAAAGTCCTATATACAGTAAAAATAAGTGTGTGTTGTATTATATTAAAAGTAATATCCACCTGAAATCCTAACTGTTAAACCAATACACTGAATGGTCTGTCTCTGTCCTATAACATCCTTTGATTCTTGAAAAGGAGAAATATTAAAAGGTAAAGAAATTAACAGCAAAATGAGAATTGATTTGGTGGCTCAGGTGGAGAAAAAGATCAGCAGATTTCACAAGTTGAATGGCCTGTTTCCATCTCAAAGTTATATGATTCTGCAAACACTTCTAAGTTTAAAGACTCTACGTCTGATAAGGTAACAATCAATACAAATTCATTTGTTGAGTTTGAGGAAGTAAAATGAGCTTTTCTATTTATTCTTTGACTGGGGATAACTAATTGAATTGCAATGACTGGAGACAATGTATTACTACTTGATCATTCTGTAATTACTAGTTAATGTACAATACTCTCACACAATAATAATAATATTTTGGTTTGATGTAATGCCTTATCACGTAATTGAGATGCTGGACTTCCTCAAATCAAAAATTGAGGGCAACTACTCAGCCACCTCTACCCCGTTCTCTACTACCTTCCTATTACCTCTCCATCAGGATCCACCCCCCTCCCACCACACACCTTTGACCCTATCACGCTCTCTGCTCTCATCCGAAAAATTAAACCCACCACCTGCTCCCTTGATCCAATCCCTACCTCGCTCCTCATCTCCCAGCTCCATCTCCTAGCACCCCTCCTAAATGACATCATTAACCTCTCCCTATCCACTGGCACTGTTCCCACCCATCTAAAAACTGCTGTCCTCAGCCCTATCTTGAAAATACCTTCACTCTCCAGCTACCACTCCATCTCCAACCTCCCATTCCTCTCCAAGGTCCTGGAATGAGTCGTTGCTTCCCAGCTTCGCCTCTTTCTCTCTTGCTATTCCCTTTTCGAACCCCTACAATCTGGCTTCCGTGATACCTATATTTCGGAGACAGCCCTGTCGTTCTAAATGACGTTCTAAACATCTGCGATCAGGGCTCTCTCTTCTTCCTTGTCCTCCTCGACCTCTCTGCTGCCTTCGACACCGTTGACCACTCCATCCTCCGACACCGCCTCCTTCCCAGCTCAATCGCCAGGACCTGCCCTCGCCTGGTTTTCCCAACCTTTCCCATCGTCTCCACTTTGTCGCTACCAATGGCTTCTCATCCAGCCCCCGCTTTGTCACCTGTGGCGTCCCCCAGGGCTCTGTCCTTGGCCTACTCTTTAACATCTACATGATTAGACCCACCTGCCCTTGGTGACATCATCCGCAGACATGGGGGTTAACTTCCACATGTATGTGGATGACACCCAACTCTATTTCTCTGCCTCTACCCTCGACGCCAGGACTACTGCTGTACTGACCGACTGCCTGTCAGACATCAAGTCCTGGATGAGAGCTAACTTTCTACAGTTGAATGTCAACAAGACCAAGGCCCCCCTGATTGGCTCTGGCCAGTGCCTTCACGCATCCACCCTGCTTGTCAGCCTTCCCAATTCCTCCCTCCACAGTTTGTGGATAATCCAGAATTCTGTGGCCCGTGTCCTCCACCGCTCCAAGCTTCGTGACCCCATCTCTCCCATCCTCGCCCGACTCCAATGGCTCCCCATCATCCAGAGGATCCAATTCAAGATCCTGGTCCTCACATTCAAAGCCCTCCATGGCCTCGCCCCACCCTACATCTCTAACCTCCGAACCCCCAGCAACCTGCCTGCCCCCCTCCGCTCAGAACGCTCCGGCTTGCTCCACGTCCCCCGCCCCACCTGCCCCACCATTGGCGGGCGATCCTTCAGCCACTCTGCCCCCAACTTCTGTAACTCCATCCCGCAGTCCCCCTGCCTCTCCCCCTCCCTGGCCTCCTTCAAGTCCCATCTCAAGACCGTCCTCTTCAACAGCCCCATTGGCCACTCCAAATCTCTACCTTTCCCGCCACCCTCCCTGTCCCCAGCTCGGGTCTGAAATAATGACTGTCCAATGCCTTATGACGTCCTCCTGATGTGAAAGGCGCTATAAAGTGTAATTTTGTTGTTGTTTACAGAATATACACAGTCAGTTGTGCACAGCAGTGTCCCACAAACAGTCAGGGATTGAAATGGCCAAATTTTGTTCAGAAAAGGGATTATTAGCCCCGAAAAAAGCGATCCACCAATCGACTAACAACAAGGTTTCTGCTTACTGCTTGGTAAACAAAGACGTATGGAGCAAAGAAACTTGCCTACGGTTTCGCCCTCCCTGGGAATCAAACCTGAGTTTTCCTGAGGCGGGTGCTCTTTCTCATTCTACATAGGAGATGTATTTAAGTAAATATGAGACAAACTTAAGTAAAAGTGCAGCCAGTGAAGAGAGCCGGTGTGTGGTAGCCAGACCCATGAAATGTGAAATAACACTTGATCACATAAACATATTTCAAAGTACTTAATTTTTCTGAAGCAAAGACTTTTGCCCAGTAGGACTGATTTAGTGGATCAAAAAAGTTTTGTTGGAAACAAATGTTTTCCCCAAAGAAGTTCAGTGTCTTTGGAGTTTCCAGTATCAGGACTTGGAAGAATAGGAGGAAATTGTTGGGAGTTAACACAATAAAAATCCTATGAAACACCTTGACAATGTAAATCATGTGCAAGGATGATTATTATTATATTGGTACAGACGCCATTCAACAAATGAATCCTGCTTCCATTCCGTAGCCCACATACAACAACAACAAAATTACATTTATAGAGCGCCTTTCATGTCGAGTGGACATACCAAGGCGGTGAACAGTTAGCTCGGGACCCAAGTGGGTGTGGGGGTGTCGGGGTAGGGGGAAGGAGAGTAGGAAAGAGGGAAGAGTCAGGAGGGGAGCAGAAGGCACGGTCGAAGAGGAAGGTCATAAGGTCGGCCTTGAAGGAGGAAAGGGAGAAAGCGAGGCGAAGGGATTGCGGAATGGAGTTCCAGAGTGTGGGGGCTGAGAGGCTGAAAGTCCGGCCACCGATGGTAGGACGTTTTGGGCGGGGGACATGGAGCACGCCAGAGCCCGCTGAATGAAGGAGATGGGCAGGCTGATAGGGAGACAGCAGGTCAGAGAGACAGGCAGAGGCAAGGCCATGATTACCACAAACAACCTCACCATATCTCTTAATGTAATAACAGTAGCAATTATAATAATGCTTACATTTGACATAATGTCTTATCACATCTTCAAGATGTCTCAAAGCACCTCACAGAATGTAATGCAAAGTTAATCGCCTGTATATATCGCAAGCGAAATAATACATTCAAAGTGCTTCGCACGATATACTGTAATGTCATCTTTTTGGTTGGCCAACAAAATAATCACAGAAATAACAAAATACTGTAGTATATTTTGGTTCGGTCCGGTGTGGGCAGAGACAGACAAATAAATGCAAGTTGTTGTTGTATAGAATTCATGCTGTAAATCAATAAATATTCAAGCAAGAAATACAGTTATTTATTTTGTTGTCTCACCAAAGAGGCTGGTAACCTTCTGGTGCATTATAAAGGCAGCCAATGCGTTCACAACAGTGTCCCACCCCCACCCCCCACCCAAAAAAAAACTGAACACTTTCGTTCTCCAAGCACCTATCCATCTCTTCTCTCTCTCTCTGTCTGTCTCTCTCTCAAGATACGAAGGAGGGAGGTGGGGGGGGGGGGGGTGAAGGAGGGAGGTGGGGGGGGGGGGTGAAGGAGGGAGGTGGGGGGGGGGGTGAAGGAGGGAGGTGGGGGGGGGGGTGAAGGAGGGAGGTGGGGGGGGGGGGGTGAAGGAGGGAGGTGGGGGGGGGGGGGTGAAGGAGGGAGGTGGGGGGGGGGGGTGAAGGAGGGAGGTGGGGGGGGGGTGAAGGAGGGAGGTGGAGGGGGGGTGAAGGAGGTGGGGGGGGGGTGAAGGAGAGAGGGGGGGTGGTGAAGGAGGGAGGTGGGGGGGGGGGGGGTGAAGGAGGGAGGTGGGGGGGGGGGGTGGTGAAGGAGGGAGGTGGGGGGGGTGGTGAAGGAGGGAGGTGGGGGGGGGGGGGGGTGAAGGAGGGAGGTGGGGGGGGGGGTGGTGAAGGAGGGAGGTGGGGGGGGTGGTGAAGGAGGGAGGTGGGGGGGGGGGGGTGAAGGAGGGAGGTGGGGGGGGGGTGAAGGAGGGAGGTGGGGGGGGGGGTGAAGGAGGGAGGTGGGGGGGGGGGGGGGTGAAGGAGGGAGGTGGGGGGGGGGGTGAAGGAGGGAGGTGGGGGGGGGGTGAAGGAGGGAGGTGGGGGGGGGGTGAAGGAGGGAGGTGGGGGGGGGGTGAAGGAGGGAGGTGGGGGGGGGGGGGGGTGAAGGAGGGAGGTGGGGGGGGGGGGGGGGTGAAGGAGGGAGGTGGGGGGGGGGGGGGGGAAGGAGTGAGCGCTGAGGAAACGGCCTGGACAGGAGTCAGTCAGTCAGTCAGTCAGGCCCGCCTGACTCAAGCTGTGGGCCGGTGGAGGCCGCGCTGAGCGTGTGTGATGGACAGCGAGGGACGGGCTCACCTGAGAGCAGAAGAAGGAGCCCTGGATGCCGAGCTTGATGCAGGTGGGACACTGGAGCCGCGCCTCCCTCTCACAAGCCGCCGTCTCGCACACACGCTTCACCGTCTCCCTGTCCGCCGCCATGATGCCAAGGCCAGGGGGCCGCCGGGAAGGGGGGGAGGAGCGGTGCCCGCCTCAGCACAGCGGAGGCAACACGTTTGTAGCCCAGAGAGCAGCACACGATAGCCCCCCAAATAGCCCAAAATAGCCCAATGTCACGCACGATTGATGTTAGTTGTCCAGAGCCCCCTCGCACAGAGTAGCCTCGGTAGCGGTGGGGAAGTGACTACTGCAGGGGAAGAAGGTCTTCAGGCGCGAACTCAAGATGGGAAAGGAAGGGGCAAGGCAGAGAGACGGAGGAAGAATGTTCCAGAGTTTCAGGGTGTAGTGGTTGAAAGTGCGGCCATCGGAGGCGGAGTGGAGGGCCTCGGAGTGGGAGGGCGTCGGAGGGGGAGGGCACCAGAGGCGGAGTGGAGGGAGGCGGAGGCAGAGGGAATTGGAGGCAGAGCGGAGGGCTCCGGAGGCGAAGCGGGGGTGCGGGGGGTGGGGGGGGGGGGGTGCGGAGGGCACCGGAGGGGAAGGTCGGAGGGCAACAGAGGCATAGGGCATTGGAGGTGGAGGGCATCGGAGGTGGAGGGCATCGGAGGTGGAGGGCATCGGAGGTGGAGGGCATCGGAGGTGGAGGGCATCGGAGGTGGAGGGCATCGGAGGTGGAGGGCATCGGAGGTGGAGGGCATCGGAGGTGGAGGGCATCGGAGGTGGAGGGCATCGGAGGTGGAGGGCATCGGAGGTGGAGGGCATCGGAGGTGGAGGGCATCGGAGGTGGAGGGCATCGGAGGTGGAGGGCATCGGAGGTGGAGGGCATCGGAGGTGGAGGGCATCGGAGGTGGAGGGCATCGGAGGTGGAGGGCATCGGAGGTGGAGGGCATCGGAGGTGGAGGGCATCGGAGGTGGAGGGCATCGGAGGTGGAGGGCATCGGAGGTGGAGGGCATCGGAGGCGGAGGGTACCGGAGGCAGAGCGGAGGGCACTGGAGGGGAAGGTCGGAGGGCAACAGAGGCATAGGGCATTGGAGGTGGAGAGCATCGGAAGTGGAGGGCATTGGAGGTGGAGGGCATTGAAGGTGGAGGGCATTGAAGGTGGAGGGCATCGGAGGTGGAGGGCATCGGAGGCGGAGGGTACCGGAGGCAGAGCGGAGGGCACCTGAGGTGGCCGGTGTCAGTCGAGTGGAGGCAGCGTGTAGGGGGATGAAAAAGTTAGAAAGTGGGAGGAAAGGTGCCAGGAAAGGATTTGAAAACGAGTGTGAGGATCCTGAAATCGATTTGTTTAGTACAGTACTGCAATAGGAAACGAGTGGAACCTGGCTAGAACTGGTGTGATGACGTCAATGTAAACCTGTAAAACAAAATATTATTGATATAATGTTAAAATTAATAAGACACTGTATTATTATTAAATAGTCAAGAGAAAAGCATCAGGCAAGTTTCCTTATTCCACACTTCTTTTTTTTTTACATAGCAGTAAATAGTAAACAGGTCAATTGGCGGATCACTTTTCCAGCAGTAATAATCTGTTCAAAAAATGTTTTTAATTTAAAAAATTCACTAAATTCATGACTATTTGTGCGAAATTGCTATGTGCAAGTGGCTGCTGCATTTTGCCCACAAATTTTAGTCAATTTACAGTCAGTATATTCTGTGAAGCGCTTTTTAATGTCCCAAAGATGTGATGACACACTATATCAAAGGCAAGTATTATACAGTACTGTAGATTGAATTGACTATATCTTTGCAGGCGAAACACGTCAGCCAATTGTGCACAGGAATGTTCCACAAACATTCGTGGATTGAAGTGAACAATTTTTTTTCTTGCTTGAGGGATTATTATTGGCGTGTGGAGTAAGGAAACTTGCTCGAGGTTTAAGAATTATTCCATGTTTAAGAATTATTCCTACCTTGCATTTGATTTAGCACCTTATTAAGCCATCGGGACGTATCAAAGCACCTCATAGGATGTACTGGAAAGGTGTTGTAACTATGTGTATTTTGTAGGCGAGCTGGCAGACTTAGGAGTGTCAGTACGCAGGTGCAGCCATTTCTCTTTCATTCAATAATAATAATATAGTAGATCTTTGATGTAGTGCTTTATCACGCCACTCGGTCATCTCGAAGAGCTTCACAGGAATAAGTGCAATGTTTATGGACTGTGTATTTGTAGCCACAATGTGACTGACCGATTTTATTTGGAGGATTGTTGCTGGAGAAACTCTCTTCTTTTTTTGAAACGTGCCACAGGGCGTCTTTAGGAGCCACCTGAACAGGCAGACTAAGGATCTCGGTTTAACATCTCATCCAAAGAATGTCAGCAACAAAATGACATTTTGTACAGCGCCTTTCGCGTCAGAAGGACGTCCCAAAGACCTGAGCAGTCAGGGGTCAGGACCCAAGCATGGGATGCGGGTGGTGGGGGAGAGGGGTCAGTAGAGTTGGGTTGGGGGCGGCTGAATACACTGTTCAAAAAGAAGGGTCTGGAAGAAGGCAAGGGAGAGACAAGATAAAGGGATTGTGGGATGGCTTTCCAAAGAGTGAGGGCAAAGAGGCTGAAAACCTGGACACAGATAGAGCAGATTAGGCTGGAGACATGGAGCAGGCTGAGTAGGCTGAATGGAGGGGGCGGACAGGTTGATAGATAAGAGGGGGCAGGGCCGTGGAGGGCCCGAAAATGAGGGCGAGGATCTTGAATTCTATCCTCTGAGGGATGGGGAGCCAGTGGAGACTTGCGAGGGTGGGGGTGACAGGGTCAGAGCCTGGTGCGGGAGAGGACACAAACTGCAGAGTTTTGGTTGATCCGCAGCTTATGGAGGCCAACAAGGAGGGGAGGCCAACAAGGAGGGAGTTTCCGTAGTTGAGCCCTGAGGTAACAAAGACATGTGTGAGGGTCTCGGCAGCCTAAGGGTTGAGGCAGTGGCAAAGTTGGGCAATGTTGTGGAGGTGGAAGGCAGTGCTGGGCATGGCATGGATATGGGGGCGATAGTTGAGGACTCCCAACACTGCATTGAAATGTCTGCCTAGGTGGAGTCTTGAATCCACAATTTTCAGAATATACAATACAAATAGACATTTATGCAGCGCCTTTCACGTTGAAGGATGTCCAATTCCACCCAACAATCCTCACTTTGCGTTCAATCCAGGCACAGGAAATGGTGTGAGAGTGGGATTGGAAAAGGTGACCAAATGCATGGTTGAATTTTTTTTACCATAAATAAGAATTATCGGGATATATTTGTGCAATCCTCTATAAACATGGGTCAAAAACAACAACAATAAAATTACACGTATAGTGCCTTTCATGTCAGGAGGACGTCCCAAGGCCTGGACAGTCACTGCTTCAGACCCGAGCTGGGGTCATGGGATGGGAGGGAAGGGGAATTAGGAGTTGCCAATGGGACCATCGAAGAGGAGTCTTGAGCTGGGACTTGAAGAAGGACAGGGAGGGGACGAGGCGGAGGGACTGTGCGGTGGAATTCCAGAGGTTGGGGGCAGAGTGGCTGAAGGATCACCCTCCAATGATGGGACGGGTGGGTTGGATGACGTGGAGCAGGCCAGAGCCAGCTGAGCGAAGTGGGCGGGTGGGCAGGTTAGTAAGGGTCATGGATGTAGAGTGTGGCAAGGTTGTGGAGGGCTTTAAATGTGAATACCAGGATCTTGAATTGTATCCTCTGGATGATGGAGTCGGGTGAGGATGGGGAGATGGGGAGATGTTTGGAACAGTAGAGGACACTGGCTGCAGAGTTCTAGATCATCTGCAACCTGTGGAGGGAGGAATTAGGAATGCCGATAAGCAGGGCATTTGCATAGTCGAGCCGGGATATAATGAAGGCATGAATGAGGGTTTCAGCGGCTTTGGGGGTGAGGTAGTGGCGGAGTTGGGCAATATTGTGGAGGTGAGAAAAGGCAGAGCGAGTCATTGCTTGGATGTGAGGGAGGAAAGACAGTTGAGGGTCGAACAAGACACCTAGATTCCTGACCGGCTTGGTGAGGTCAAGTGAGTAACCAGGTTGATGCTGCCGGCGCCTGATGCATGAAGGCACTGGTGCGAGCCAATCAGTAGGGCCTCTGTCTTGTTGATATTCAACTGTAGAAAGTTAGCCCTTATCCGGGACTTGAGTTCTGACAGACAGTAGTAGTACTGGAGTCGAGGGTAGAGGCAGAAAGATAGAGTTAACCCCATGTCTGCGGATGATGTCACCAAGTGAGATAATGTAGATGTTGAAAAGTAAGGGGCCGAGGACAGAGCCCTGGGGGATGCCACAGGTGACAGTGCGGGGCCTGGAAGAGAAGTGGGAGAGGTAAGAGTTGAATCAGGTGAGGGCAGGTCCTCGGAGATTGAGGAGAGAGGAGAGGCGGTGTAGGAGAATGGAATGATCGACAGTTTCGAAGATGGCAGAGGTCAAGGAGGACAAGGAGGCAAAGATATCCCTGGTCACAGATGTTCAGAATGTTGTTAGAGACCTTAACCAGGACTGTCTCTGTGGTGTGGGCAGCACAGAAGCCAGATTGAAGGGGTTGGAGGAGGGAGTGGTGAGAGAGAAAGGAGCGAAGCTGGGAAGCAACGACTCGTTGGCTTTGGAGAGGAATGGGAAGTTGGAGACGGGGCGATAGCTGGAGAGTAGAGATGGGTCCAGAAAACGCCCAGGGGGTGACAGTTGTGACTGGTAGTAAAAAAAAAAGGAAAGCTATTGCTCTAAAACATCTAATGAAGTTAATGAAATTAGATGTTTTAATCCGTTTTGATGTCGTGAGTGTTATGTTATTTAAATTTACATATTTTACTTTGATGTACGTATATTTGAACTTTATTTTTTTAAAATGTTGACAAAAAATGTCCAAAGGAACCTAGCTCCAGTTTGTACATTTCTTCCCATTCTTTTATGGGAAAAATTGGTTCGCTTAACGGCATTTTTGCTCCAAATCACTCGGTCAAGAACACAACTAACACGCTGAACGGGGACTAATCTGTTCTCATCCATCGCAATAACGAAATGTGTGGAATAGGTGTTCCCTGGTGTATCAGCAACTTAACCAACGTTGACCGAAGCGACGTTAAGCGAGGTCTACCTGGATTGCAATGAATGGGAGAAGCCGGCGCATGCATGGGGTGGGGGGGTGGGGGGGGGTGTGGGAGAGCGCGCGCTCCGTCTCTTGAAAGAAAATAAGTGGCTGCGGCTGGCGGGTAGCGCATGCGCAGAGGACGCTGGTGAGTGATTCGTCGGCGCAGCCACTCAGACTCGGCCAACATGGCGACCGTGGATTCGGTGAGTGAGCGACAGAGCCGAATAATACCCGCTAGCCATTGACTGGGGCCGCGGCACGGCACCTCCTCACACCGTCCGGGGAGGAGAGAGAGAGACCTCTCCCCTACGGCAGTTATGGGGAAGAACCAAAAGGAGGACCGGCGGGGGCAACGAGATTTTTCCCCAAACTCGCGGGCGGGGCCTAAAGAGCTGGGGGTCTCCAGCAGCCACACTGACAGCGTGGCTGGGTCTTGTCCCATAGCGCACTGTCCTTCTCACCCCTAACTGCCAGCGGCGAGACACATAGAAGAGGAGTGGGGAGAGAGGAGGAAAGAGACGGCAAAGCAGAGAAGTATTATAAAGTGTTCTTGCCACCCGAGAGAGGTGGCAGGAGTAGTAACACAGGGGGAGAAAGTGAGTGTTTACATCCCCCGAGCCGAGTCCATGCTGACCACGAGGGTGCATCAAACGCCCCATGATTCTTCAAAGTGTTTGGTTTTGACTTGTCCCTAGATTAAATATTTTCTATTTTGTAAAAAAAATAACTTCTGCAAAATTTCAGCAAAATTCACATTTGTTTACGTGGGCCACCGGACGTTTGGATATTTGAGTTGCAAACCTGCCAAATTCGGCAACCTTGCAGTTAAACATTTCAAGTGCACGGTGGCCCACCTAAACCAGCTTCAAATTACCTAAGATTTTTACTGGTGGTGTTTTCTACACAAATGGAAACTTTTTTGGCTAGGGACAGAAACAAATCTGACGGAAGGGGCGTTTGATGCACCCTACTGACCACGTGCACTCCGCCCCCAACTACAATTTGCATTTCGATGGCATCCCGGACTCCCCCACACAACAGTGTCCACACTGAACCCCACCGCTCTCTCTTGTACCCCCCCACCTAGCTATGTTTCCATGACCCCCCCACTGAACTATGTTTCCAAAAAAATCGTGTACACACTTAACACCCCCCCCCCCCCAACTGGGAACATGATGTCTTCACTGACCTGCCCTGATCACACTACTTCCACACACCTCACCCCCCCCCCCCCCCCACCTCTAACTGCCCATGTTTGAATTCAAACATTGATTCCCTCTTTAGCTACCCTTTGAAATGCAGCCATCTGTTTTGTGTTAATATTTAAGTTGTGATTCTGTGGCCGGGATTGGGGGAGGAATTCCCGGCATTAAATCTTGTGGTTTTTTTTTCCAAATACGCGCACAGATATAACAACAATGATTTCCATGACAAAAAAAACTTTGCGTAACACCCCGATCAATGTATGGCATTTGTTTTGTTTGACGAGTGCTTTTTTTTCCAATTTGTTTTCTTTCGAAAATTTATCTGTTCGGCTTCCAGTGAAATGTACGGTGAGATGCACATTGTGAGTTGTGTGCGCTTTTTTTTAAAAAAAGGTTTTGGATCAAAAATAATTTGAAACTGCAAAATTAGTTTTTGTCCCCCAAACTGAAATTGCAATTGAGCAAATTGAAGAGCCTAATGTAAGTTACTTTTTAAAAAAACACTTGCGTTTAGTTTGAGAGACAGAAGTTGCTGATCCCCAGATGATTTAGTCAGTTGTCACACCAGCTGGGCTGAATGCCAAAAGGAAATTGAACCCTTTTCCCCAGCAAATAGTAATAATAATAATAATAATAATCCTTACATTTATATAGCGCTTTCCACATCTTATCGACGTCTCGAAGCGCTTCACAGAATACAACAACGTCCCAAGGTTGGGACCAGAGCAGTGGCGGGGGTGGGAGAAGACAATCAATCAATCAATACAAGAGCGGGGTGGGAGGGGTTGGGGCAGGACGAAGAAGAGTAGGAAAATTGACTGTATATTTGTGGGCGAAAAGCGGCAGCCAAATTGAGCAGTGTCCCACAAACAGTCATGGAAGTGGGATTAAGGGAAATGGGTGGGAAAAGATGTCAAGGGGAGGGGTCGGGGCAAGGGGAAGGAGAGCAGGAAAGCCGACTGTATACTTGTGGGCGAAAGTAGTAAAACCAGAAACTGTAGCTTCGTGCTGCTCTTCTGTCTCCATACTACACTTACACACAATCATTCATACAGTACAATATTAACAGAAACTTGGATACGGATCCCGTCTTTGCAATGTGATCAATGGATGGTCAAGAAATAAAATGAACATAGAGAAGCCACATTTTTAATTGTTATAAATTTTATTCATGGAATTACAATTTCAAAAATGTTGCTAGTAAATATCATGAGTAAGTTCATTTCACAGGAATCCTTTTTCATTGTTTAGAATACATAATGGGGAGTCCAGTACATTAAAATACAACATAGAAGACATGAAAAGTGCAATATTAAATGCAAGGATTATTTTGAAAATGATAAGCATGTATATGCGCATGAATTTGGCAGAGTAGTATTTCCTTAACATAATCCTTGCATTTGATATAGTTCTGTATCATGCCTTCGAACTGCCTCAAAACACTTCCTGGGATAATACTATAAACTGGTGTGACTGGATTTTGTGAATGCATGCAGTAGCGAGATTAAGCAACAACAACAACAAAATTAAATTTTTATAGCGCCTTTCACGTCAGGAGGACGCCGCAAGACGTTGGACAGATATTGATTCAGACCCGAGCTGAGGAAAGAGTAGGGGGGAGGAGTTGCCGACGGGTGCATCAAAGAGTAGAGTCTTGAGGCGAGACTTGAAGGAGGCTAGGGAGGGGGCGAGGCGGAGGGTTTTCGGGATGGAATTCCAGAGGTTGGGGACAGAGTGGCCGAAGGCTTGCCTGCCAATGGTTGGGCGGGTGGGTTGGGGGACGTGGAGCAGGCCAGAGCCTGCAGAACGGAGGGGTTCGTAAGGGGGTAAGAGGTCACGGATGTAGGGTGGGGCGAGGTAGTGGGGGGGGCTTTAAGAAAGGCACTGCCCCACAAACAGTGGGAGTGTGAGCAATTTTATTTGGAGGATTTTTGGCCAGCTTCCTGGGATAAATTCTCTTCTTGTTTTGAATAATAATATTTGAAATAATAATTTTGAATAGTTTTGAATAATAATATTTGAAAAGAGCAATTTAATCCCACTCTCCAGCTCTCTCCCAATAACCGCACAAACCTGTCCTCCCCAAATAAATGTCTACCTCTTTTAAAAGTTGTTATCGAATCGGCCTCCACCACCTTTTCAGGCAATGCATTCCAGATTCGAACAACTCGCTGAATGAAAAAAATTCTCCTCAACTTCCCTCTGCTTCTTTTTGAAACTATTTGAAATCTGTGTTCATGAGTCACTGATACACCCACCAGTGGAAACAGTTTTTCCCTGTTTACTCTGTCGAATCCCCTCATGATCTTGAAAACTTCTATTAGATATCCTCATAACCTTCTCTGTTCCAATGAGAATAAACCCAGCCTCTCTAGCCTTTCCTCATAATTGAAGTGCCCCATTCCTGGAAAAATCTCCTTTGCACCCTTTCCAATGCCTTAACATCCTTCCTAAAGTATGGTAACCAGAATTGTACACAGTACTCCAGATGAGTATTGAAGTATTAAAGGTACAGTTCTTGATGGTACATAATAGGATATCTCTTGTACTTGACTTATACCTGTTGGTTTTGTGGTTTTATTTTACTGTTAGGCACAGTATAGTTAGTCAAGTAACATTTCTATTGTAAATTATATTAAACTGCTAAAATAATACATTGAACTAATATGCTGGACATGCTGTATAGGCACCATCCAGACTCCCAGGACTTTGTAAATTCTGCTGTGAAACTACACATTGTGTGTACAGAAGCTTAGGATGACTTAGTCAAATCTCCGTCCACATCAGAAGTACAATTTCAATTTAATTTCTATTAAAGCCATATAATATTTGATTCAGTTCAATTAGGGAATAACAACAACAAAAATACATTTGTATAGTGCTTTTCACGTTGGGAGGACATCCCAAGGCGCTGAAATGCATCATTCCACTTAATACAATTGAGTGAGCACAAGCAAAAATTATAGAAATACTGTACAGCTCTGGTTAATTTTCCAGATGTAAATTTAGCATGGTTTTCTATTGCCCGTTTGCACTTTTCTCTGATGGAAAGCAGAGAGAGGTGCAAAAGGACAATAGAAAAAAAAGCCACTGTATTTCTGTGTACTTTTTGCAATGTTAAACCATGGGAATGTATACACTTTTATAATTTTTTGATCATCTGTTGCAAGGTTAACAGTTTTGGTCACAAAAAGATTATTATTAAGGCTAAATTTGCAATTTGTGGATGCAATTACATTTATTGTACAGTAGTTTTTTTAAAGAAAAAATAGGAAAATTGAATAATATTGATTATTTCCAATCTAACCATTCAGCCCATTGGTCGTGTTTCTTAATTATTCCCCCCAATGCCCCCATTCCTGTCCCCTGCCCTCCACTATTCCCATTTAACTGTCTCGGACATCACCATCACCAATAAAGCCATTTTGGACCACTATTTTATTTCCCTTAACACCCTTTCCCCTTACTCAACCCGCTACCATACATCAGCTATCTGCAATCACTCACGGCACAAGTGTGAGCCACTGAACGCACCTGGAGCAAACCGAAACGGTTCATTGGCAGATTTTGCTTGACCACACCAAGAACTACTGCTTCACCCTCGCTTCTGCCAAACCTTCCTTCTACTCCATGACAATCCTGGACGCCAAGGCTCCTCTTCTCCACCACTAACCGCTTCCAAAATCAAGGAATATGTTCAGCTACCTAGTCTACCCCATCTACCACTACCCCGTCATCATCTCCCCATCATGACCCACGCCCCTCCCACCTATTTCCCCCCTATACACCTTTGATCCTACCTCTCCTTTCCCTCTCATCTCCATCTCCAACCTCCCATTCCTCTCCAAAGCCCTACAGATTGATCTGCACCTCAGTCACTAGCAGCATCGACCTACATGGATATACACTCCACCAAGCCAGTCAAGAACCTAGGTGTCTTGTTCGATTCTACAGTTGAATGCAGTGTTCTCCATGACCGCATTTGACGTGTCGGGCCGAAACGTTTAAATTTAGGGCAGACACATTTTAAATTTCCAGACACGTTATGATTTTTCTAAACATGTTTGGAAAATATTTGTCAGAAGGATTATTTCAGTGGAGTGAATGGTAAGAAGAGAGTGGCAGGTGTGCCGGGAAGATGAGAGACATGGAGAGAGAAAGTGAGAGTCTGCTGTGTGTGGGTGGGTGGGGGAGGGTGGGGACTGTGTGTGTAGGGCGGGAGTGAATGGTAAGAGAGTGGCCGGGGCGCCGGGAAGATGAGAGACACAGAGAGAGGGAGAGGGAGAGTCTGTGCATTGTGTGTGTGTGGGGTGGGTGGGGTGGAACTGTGTGTGTAGGGCGGGAGGAGGGATGAAGTTGTGGAGTATGTGTATCCCTGATGCATTTACCTCCTTGGTGTTGCGTGCCTGACATGCCGATGTGTATAGCTGGTCGAGTGTGTGTTCTATGCAGTGAGAGTTTGCCCCGTGCGTACATACGTGTGTGTGATGTGGCGACTAAGTGCTCTGAAGTCATGCTGCTGATGTCTAACACAGCTGGAGCATCTTTTAATTTCAGGTTGTGGAGAACACTGTGAATGTCAACAGGAACGAGTTGTCCCAGTTTTGCTCTTTCCTTTCCCGCCATTCCTTCTTTGCACCCCTGCAATCTGGTTTCTGTGCAGCCCCCAGCACAGGAACAGCCTTAGTCAAAGTCTTAACAACATTTTGAACATCTGTGACCAGGGCTTTCAATCACGATATAAATTTTCGTGGACCTATCCTTGCCTGGTTCGAATCTTGCTTCTTCCACTGTCTCCACTAATGGCGTGTCCTGACCTCCAGCCCCCTTGGCCCTCTCCTTTTCAACATCTGTCCCCCTTGGTGATATCATGTGGAGTCCTGTATTTTTTTTTTGCGTTTTCGGCCGAATATCCAGCACTCGCTTTAACCAGCATTGGCCAAGTCCCCAAGGTGCTGGATAAACGGGCTTTTACTGTACTATAATTTTCTGTTTTTTATTGTATGATAGGTTTAGACCAAAGTTAAAGATTCCCACAGTACTGGGACATCTTCCTGGATGTGAAAGGCGCTATACAAATGTAATTTTGTTGTACTTTAGGTCAGGTTAATTCTCCACTTTACAAAGTTCTCCACTTTACAAGAGTGAATAATCATGTGGAATCCTGTAGCTCAGTGGTTAGAGCACTCGCTTTACAAGCGAGAGACCCAGGCTTGATTCCAGACAGAGTGAAACCGTGGGAAAATTTCCTTGCTCCACATGCCTGATGATAATCCCTCAAGAAAAAAGCACCTCATGCAGTGTCCGCATCACCCTCTATGGTTGCACACTCCACCTCACTAAGCCAGTCAGGAACCTTAGTGTCTGTTCGATCCTCAACTGTCTTTCCTCCTCCACATCCATGTCATGAAGGTTGATACTGATGGGGGTGGAGCAGGTCTTGGAGCAGGTCAGAGCCCACTGAGTGGAGGGAACGAACAAGGTTGATAGGGGGTCAGGAGATCATGGAGGTAGGGTGGGGCGGGGCAAGTCCATGGAGGCCATGTCATGACCTGAACTGCCTTCTCTCACCTCTGCGACATTGCCCGACTCTGCCACTACCCCACCCGTCAGGGCGCTGAAACTCTTATTCATGCCTTCATTACGTCCAAGTTCGACTATGCTCACCCCCTGCTTGTCAACCTGCCCGATTACTTCCTCCATAAGCAGATAATCCAGAACTCTGCAGCCCATGTCCATTCCAACACCAGGGTCCATGACCCTATCACACCCATCCTCACCCGACTTCCCATCACATAGATCATTCAAGATCCTGTCCTCGCCTTCAAAGTCCTCCATGGACTTGCCCCACCCTACCTCTGTGCTCCTAACCCCCTATCAACCTGTCCGTTCCCTCCACTCAACGGGCTCTGACCTGCTCCACATCCCCCGCCCCACCCCCCTCAGTATCAACCTTCAGTTTAAGATCCTCGTCCTCACCTCCAAGGCCTTACACGGCCTTACCCCATCCTACTTAACCGATCTACTCTCCCCCCTACACGCCCACCCGGACCCTCCGTTCAACAGGACTTGGCCTGCTCCAAGCCCCCCGCCCGAACCGCCCCACCATCGGAGGCCGGGCCTTGAGTTTCTCCGCTCCCACCTTATGGAATGCCATCCCTCAATCCCTCCGTTTCGTCTCTTCCCTTTCCTCTTTCAAGGCCGGTTTGAAGACTTTCCTCTTCGACCGTGCCTTTTGTTCCACCCCGAACTTTTCGACCTCCCCTTTGTGTTTCACCCCTTCCCAAACACTCCCCTCCCAGCTCGGGTCACACGCCTCCTGTTCAGCGCCTTGGGACGTCCTCCCGACGTGAAAGGCGCTCTATAAATGTAAATTGTTGTTGTTGTTGTTCAGCCACTCTGTCCTTTGGACTTCTATCCTGCAATCGTCCACCTCACCCCCTCTGTAGCCTCCTTCAAGTCCCGCCGCAAGACCCTCTTCAACTGTGCTATCGGTCATCCCCTCTACCGCTTCCCTCCACCCTCCCCTATTCCAATCTCAACTCAGATCCGAAACACTGACTGTCCAGCACCTTGGGAAGACCTCCTGACGTGAAAGGGCTATACAAATGTAATTTTGTTCTTAATTATAATTATAAATAATTGGCTTGATAATGTCATTTTGGATGTTACAATACAATTTCACAAGCAACAAAAGCAAATGAATTCAGTGGATCCAGTTCTGCACGTTATTTTTCACTTCATTTAAAACTGGGCAGCAAACTACTGCAAAATTGTAGATTTTAGAGACTACCAGGTCTGGATTAACATTGCGGTCTCAATATAACCATACAAATATTTTAAGACCATGAACTAGATGTGAAAAAGGGCAGTATCAATCAGAATAAAGGTTTATTTGGAACAAACCTCAACGCCACAAAACTATAGATTCACTGAAAATAGGATTAAATATTGCCAAAATTACATTTATAGAGTGCTTTAGTGAGAATGGCAGTGATAGGGTCGCAAAGCTTGATTATAATTAAATATAATGATTAAACTCAATACGCACTATATCAAATACAAGGATTGTTATTATAATTATTGGTAGAAATGTGATCCAATGCTCCTTTCAGTAATTTAACTTGAATTAACTCCCAGTTGCCTGACTGTAATTCTGTTTTGGAGGAAATGTTTTGTTATCCCCATGTTGGTATAACAGATCAGATGCGAATAAAGTGGTGTTTAATTTTGTTTTCTTTACCAGTGTACTTATTCTTTGCAGCTCTTCATAGTAAAATTCATCATTTGGTGTGCTATGTACATATGATGCTTCATATGATGTGAATGAATAACTGGTTATTGAAAGGCGGCACTGTGTATTGAGACAGCCCTTCATATTGTTGAACATTAAATTATTGTTTTAAAGGCATATTGTTCACATTAAATAAAACATTTACACTTGCACGGATATCCATACATTGAATATTTTGAAGGGGTTTCAATATTCACTGTAAAAATTAATTTACAGATGTGTTGTAAAATACTGCACAAATGTAACTACTGTGTTAATATTATTTTTATACAGTTTCCTGGCTTGTTTCTTTCATAATTTCTGTTTATTTGTGTTGATTTGATGACTAAACGCTTCTAACTAGAGGCTATTATTTTCTGAGAAAGAAATGGAGCATGACTAGATTTAAAATTAAAATTGGAGCTAGATTTTAAAGCAGCAGTAGCTTAAAGGAGAAATCAATTGTAAAGAGACCACAAGTAGGGTTTATAATCCATTTGTTTTACCTTTACATTTTTGTGCAGGAAGCCATAACACAGTCCCAACCTCCAGAAGAGGAAGGTAAAACAGAGGCAGCAAGTTCAGAGATTGTAAAGCCCGAACACTACATAAAACATCCATTACAAAATAGGTAAAGTATGAATTTTATAGGCATGACAATATTTGTGCATGACAAGCTTTATGTCATTGTATTTTGATCATTTTCTCCCCCAATCCTTAAAGCTTGCAAGGATTTTAAACAGTTTTTAAAAATGAATTTATATGACATATAATGGTGGGGATGGGGGGGGAAAGTAAAAGGGTTTGAACCAATCCAGCATAAAAGTTGATAGATTTGTGGTTGATAAATTGGTTAATAATGTTGCAATAGGACTAGATTTTAAAGCACCAGCATTTTAGAGGATAAACCAATTGAAAGGGGAAGTACTTGTAAAGAAAATAATAGCCTCCACACAATCTAGTTAGAAGCATTTAGACATCAAACGAACACATATAAAATAGAAAGTAGGAAAGAAACAAGTAAAGAAGTGCAAACCACCTTCTTCCCCTACACTCAATTCCAATATTAAATTTTTTGCCCACAAACTTACAAATAAACATTTGTATAGAGCCTTTCACATCGGGTGGACATCCCAAGGCGCTGGACAGTCGGGGATTTGGGCCCGAGCTGGAGGTTGGAATCCAGAAGGGTGGGGACAGAGATGGTATAGGTAGGAGGGTGACCAAATGTGCACTTTTGTTTTTTGAGTACTGTTCATTCAACCTGTGCTTATGTAGTTTTCAGCAGTTTAGTATCTGATTTAGAAGCTTCAGAGTCTTGAAACACAAGCAAGTGCTTGAAATGCCACATTAGCGCTGAGTTTTCAACTCCCTGGTAGCCAATCAGTTTTGAGGCCTGAAGGTTAACGTTCACTCTTGAATTTTCTGACATTTGATGTTGACCGAATTGGCCTATTGTTGGTGTAAGGCCCAAAGTAAGGGTCTCTGAATCTGGAGGGAACAATAAAATGCAGTACTTAAAGTTAGAACTCAGTCCAGGGCGAGTCTGGGTAGAGTGATTGTAATACTTCCCAGTATATGCCAATTTCCCCCCTCTACATGTAACAGGCACAATTGTGCTGCTTCAGTTCTCTTTGAAGAATTGCCTTCTCCATCCAACAATCCTGGCATTCTTTCCAGGTACGGACTATCATACTAATGTATTATTTCCGTGTTGAAGATCTGGTTTTTAATCAATTGCTTGTGGACCTTCAACTATGTCCAAGTATATTGATCTTCACCACTACCCATTGCTATATTTACTGCACTGTCTGGCAAGCCTTGCTTAGCTAGGACCTGTTTTGGTTTGCAGACTTAACAGGAACTGAGTGTGAAGAATCCTTGATCCTCCCAAGTCCTACCAATAAGACAGACTACTGGGCTGTCATCAGCAGTGCTCAGAAGTATTATCGATCTGACTACCACAGAGGAATGACCCAATTTTGATATTCAGTTGCCAAGCACATGACCTTTTGAGCCAATGCATCTCCAGGAAGATAAACATTCTACAGCATTTACACTGTTTGTTAGGGGGAAATATAACTTCATAGATGATAAGGTCTGATAAGGAAGGCTGGGCTCACATCTGGCCTCTTCCTTCACTACTGCTCATGCTAGAGGAATGAGTCTCTTATTAAGGATGGGTATAATCGTGCTGCTTGACTGTTTTAGCACTGGAATATTTTTGATTATGTAACCCTTTGTGTACCTTTTCCAGTCATTTTTGCTGTACACAACTAGGCTTTTGAGGTTGACTTCATTTCTATATCTCTATCTCTATAAATATAATATTTGAATTTAAAAAATTAATGGATTACAATACAAATTTACATTACAACAACAACAATTTACATTTATAGAGTGCCTTTCACGTCGGGAGGACGTCCCAAGGCGCTGCACAGGAGGCGTGTGACCCGAGCTGGGAGGGGAGTGTTTGGGAAGGGGTGAAACACGAAGGGGAGGTAAAAGAGTTCGGGGTGGAACAAAAGGCACGATCGAAGAGGAAAGTCTTCAAACCGGCCTTGAAAGAGGAAAGGGAAGAGACGAAACGGTGGGATTGAGGGATGGCATTCCATAAGGTGAGAGCGGAGAAACTGAAGGCCCGGCCTCCGATGGTGGGGCGGTTCAGGCGGGGGGCTTTGAGCAGGCCAAGTCCTGTTGAACAGAGGGTCCGGGTGGGCGTGTAGGGGGAGAGTAGATCGGTTAAGTAGGATGGGGCAAGGCCGTGTAAGGCCTTGTAGGTGAGGACGAGGATCTTAAACTCGATCCTCTGGAGGATCGAGTTTAAGATCGAGTCTACATTACATAGAGCCTTGCACGTTGAAAAGATGTCCCAAAGCATTGTATTTAATTTTGCATTGCAGGCCTTTTCCCTTTATCTAGATTATGAATAACAGCATTCCGTTTGTTTGATTGCTTCACCAAGCAGATTGCAACTTCACATTGATTTTGGAATTGATTTGAGAATAAAATACAGCAGAAGCCCGTTTATCCGGCACCCGCGGGACCTGGCCAATGCTGGTTAAAGCGCCTGCTGGATATTCGGGCCAAAATCCCACTACAAAAAAATGAAAGTTCTTTTAACACTCACCATGCACCCCAGACTAAGTAATAACAGATAATAACAGAATATTATATTGTACTATTGTTAAAACTACTCTCTTGCACTTCTCACCTTTATTGATTGAGGTTTACAGTCCAGTGATTCTTTTTTAAATGGAGCCAAGTGGGTGAACAAAAAGGCAGCGCGATTTTAAAGTCGCGTGACTTTACTAGCTGCAAGCCAAAGCCCTAGACTACTAGCGGCAAACCAAAATACTGCACCTGCGCGACAATATCAGTTATTGTCTAGCATTATCGGCTTGCTGCTAGTATGACTTTAAAGTCATACGCGCTCCGTTTTTTTCACCCACTCCATTTTAAAAAGAATCACTGGACTATAAACCTCAACTGTAGCATCATGGCTTCAAGCGCAGCATCTACCAGCAAAGGTAAAAAGCGCAAGAGTGTAGTTTTAACAATAAGTACCAATACAATATTCTGTTATTATGTTATTATTTATGCATTTACAAATGCTCCACTGCTATTGTTCCGGATAAGTTCCGGTTTATCGAATGGGGACTTTTTTTTTTGACATGCCGGTTATACGGAAATGCCGGTGCATCGAGTCACGGATAAACGGGCTTCTACTGTACATGGAACTGGTCATATATGCTTTGTTGAGCAACAAACTAACAAATTACAAATCAAAGGATGTGAGGCAAAATAAAACAAGTGAAAACTGTTATATGTTTTGACAAAGACAGTTTGTATAGTTAATCTAATTTTAATAATTCATAAGCAAGATGCATAAAATTGCATACATGTGGAATCCTGGAGGCTCAGTTCCTTATGTGATTTAGTCTTTACTTTTTTCAATACAGTAAAACCTTCGTTATCCGGCACCCTCGGGACCTGACCGTTGCCGATTAATCAATTATGCTGGATATTCAAGTGGCAAGTTGCCGAAAATCCAACAAAAACAAATTAACTTATTTTAAAACATACCATATTAATAATAGACTAAATAATAACAGAATATTGTATGGATACTTACCAACAAAGCATTGCAGCACACTCGGTAAAATGATTGGTAAAAAGGCATTCCAGCGTTCGGTAAATTTAATAAGTGCGCATGCACAAAGTGAGTGTCCCGAATGGCTATAGTATGAGATCCGGTTGCTGGAATGGTGAATTGTATTGGGAGATACCGGTTGGTTGAGGATACTGTTTGGTTGGGTACCGGATAAACAAGGTTTTACTGTAGTTGTATTTAGTTTCAATTTAATTACTCTCTTGTTATAAATATTGCAGCTCACTGCCATAATTTCTCCCTTAATTGCTTCCACGCACCAATAGAGTAAGCTCATATCCCACATTGATAAGAGAATTGAGAATTTGCATGGGCAAGTTTTCAAAAATGTTTCTTTATGTGTGGATGTCAACTATTAAGACCTTTCTTCCTGACACCCACTGTAAAACTTCCCTCGCATTTCCAAACATTCCTGCACTCCCAACAATGGCAATCTGTTTAGGCTTCTTAGCGGGTATTCTTAAAATGAGAATAGGTGAGATTTCTGCATCATAGGGCAGACCAGATTTAATCTGCAATGCAACTAGTTTTTAAAAGCTCTTTATTTCCCCGGATTGAAGAGCTTCAGACTGTCTCATTTTATTTCAGTGTCCAGTGGATGCTGTGGGGTTGGGAGCATGACTGCAGCCTATAGAACATTGCTCAGTTGCTGTTCTTAGGTATGTATTTTGGTCTGTGTACAGACCAAGATTAAGAAATGCCTTTGCTGATGACATCTTTGAAGAAAATTGAGAAGGCTCAGAGGCTTTTATCCATAGCACTTCCTATCCTTTAGTGAATGTAAGAGTTCACACTTCCATAATGAAGAAATACGTAGTAGGATACGTGTCTTAAGAAGGCTTCCTTGCCTTTTTCTCTGTTGCAGCAACCTTCTGACTTGCACAAATTTCAAGTAAATAGTAATGTTTTAAAATTCAACTTATACATTTTCTTTGTATTTCTTGACCATGATTTGTCACATTAGAATGATGATACAAGCATTACTGAAACTTAAGTTAATTTGATGATTTTGATTGATTTAATTGTGAAAATCTGAGCAAGCAAAATTATATTTCCATTGGTTAGTGTTGATCATACATACATGTTGATCATACATGTTTTAACAGATTTGAATTACGTATATTATCTTGGACTTTGTTGGGGGGGAACAAGAGTAAATTTAACAGATGTTAAATTTTGTTAGATAGGTTGCTCTGAAACTAAACACGCATTTGAGGTTGCATTAGCCATCTTGTCAATTGGTGGAGGACGTGGAGACATTTTCTTTCTTGTTCTCACATTACATCAAATTAATTTAATTTCACTAAATTAATCAATCCACAACAGTCGTGGATTGAAATGATCAATTAAACAAAACAATATTGGCCAGTTCAATCCACGACTGTTTGTGCATAATCGGCTGCCGCATTTTGCCCACAAATATACAGTTAATTCACTTTACAGTATATTCTGTGAAGTGCTTTGAGATGCCTAGAACACATGAAAAGCGCTATATCAAATGCAAGGATTATTATTCTATTCATAGTTTGCCTCAGCACCTTGGGACGTCCTCCCAACATAAAAGGGGTCCTATAAATTTATTTTGTTGTTGTTGTTTCAAAATGTCTGAAAGCACTTCAGTGTTTCTCTAAAATGCATTGACTGTATTGGAGATGAACACAGCAGCCAATTTGCAAACAACGATGTCTCACACAGTTAATTATATGGCAAGCGTCAAACATTCCTGTTACAAGATTACACAACTGCTAAACATAATGAAAAGTAGTAATTATCTGTATTAACAAATAATCCAATGTCTGTATACTGCTAAGGCAGAACTAAATTATTCTAGGTGAAATTAAATTATTCTTTTGGCCATGGGTGAACTGCTTTTAAAGGGGTGGTGGTGGTAGGGGCGAGGGGCCGTAAAATCAGTGAGTGGATGTGTAAGGTTCTGGATAATAGTCAGCAATGAACAGCACACATTAAATGTTAAATAAACAAAAGTTTATTGCTTGGTAATAAGGACAGTAAACTAAATAAGGACACCGACAAAATGCATTGAGATGAATAAACTTAGTATCTAAAATTTATAACCAACTTAACCACTCTGCTCCCACCCCACAGTGTATGGATGCGTGAGTGTGTGAATATACAGTTAACCCTCGTCAATCGCAGAGGTTATGTTCCTGGAAAACTGCGCACTCAGTACAATCGGGTTCAATGAGCTTAACAAGTAATGGGAAAAGGAAGGTTAGGGGAATCTAGCCATAGGTTACCCACCTCAAGCCTCCAGGCACATCCACACCTGACCAATAGGGTGCATCAAACGCCCCATGATTCTTAAAAGTGTTTGTTTTTGACTTGTCCCTAGATTAAATATTTTCTATTTTGTAAAAAAATGACTTCTGCAAAATTTCAGCAAAATTCACATTTGTTTATGTGGGCCACCGGACGTTTGAATATTTGAGTTGCAAACCTGCCAAATTCAGCAGGTTCAGAGACCCAATTTTTAAATATTTAAATTTTTCATAGCTACTTGCCATGGAATCAATAAGTGGAAGTAAATAAACAACAAATGGCAAAATTTTAGCAGAACTGATATGATTCTTGACCACTTTACCAACATTTTTATGCAATTTTCATCTATATTACATTAACATCTATGTCAACTACATGTACGGTACACTTTGTACATAAAGACAACATCGATGTTGTCGGATCTGGAGATATGCATGTGGGAAAAGATCTGTTCTCCTTCAGTACAATGTTCAGTTTTGTTTATTTAGCTGTCAGCCTTTGCCTTGCATTTTCGCAGGTTTGGGAGAGACCGCCTGTCTTCTTCAACAACTTGAAGAACATTTTGGTAGTGACCCTCACTTCTTGATGCAGAGAGAAAGTCTGAACTTAATTTCACTCCCCGCTCAGCACAGTCATTGATGACATTAAGTGCATCAACATTAGCTAGGGAGGCTTGATAGGCAGCAGACTCTGGCCATGCTTCAACAGGCTCAGTTAGGAACTCATGATTTATCTCTAGAATGATCATTGTGAACCATGAATCCCTGGATACTAAGTCAGCAGGTGTTATAGATTCTGAGATGTCTGAAGGAAATTCGGGCTTTCCAAAGCCAGTTCCATAACAGTCTATTGGAGGACAAAGTTGCCATCTGGCTTTGCGGCAAGGAGACTAAGAGCTAGTGCATGTCGCTGTTCTGTTGGTACTTTGTTACTGAAGAGAGCGATGGGTACCATTTCAGAACTCAGGTACCACTGATGACGAGTGAATGCTGAAAGTGCGCTGTCTGAAACCGTTGGATTAACATCCCTGCGCTTCAGTATTTGTCGATACAGAAGCAGGTCGTTATATGGAGCATCGATTGCTGAACCAGCTGCCAGCCACCAAGAACTATACACCAAAGTTGCGAAGTTAACAAAGTCTCTCAACTTTGGCAATTGGTGCTTTGTAGTGATGGTTCCTGCTGGGAGTTTCTGAATTTCAGACTCAAGTAAGCATATCTTTAAGGAGTACAACAGCTTAGCCATCCACCTAGCTTTGTGTAGTGCCCCAGGTTGCTTGAATTTCTAATTATATATCTGGCATTTTAGTCTTTTTTCTGTAAAAATATTGTTTTGAATGATCATATTTAAAATATATAGTTTTAATTAGGACTTTTAACTATCAATATTAGGTGTAGAAATCATATTTTGACAATTGAGTAACTTTTAATTGACTTAATTGGTATGGTTTTGTATTTTACTTTTTAACCCTTTCAGTACCAAAGGCTCAATAATGCACCAGCTTTATACACAAATCCCATAGAACAATATTTTGCTGGTAACTAAAGGGTTAAGCCTGCCGAATTCGGCAACCTTGCAGATAAACATATCAAGTGCACGGTGGCCCACCGAAACCAGCTTCAAATTACCTAAGATTTTACTGGTGCTGTTTTCTACACAAATGGAAACTTTTTAGACTAGGGACAGAAAAAAATCTGACGGAAGGGGCGTTTGATGCACCCTACCGACCAATGCAAGGTATGCACTGAGGCGGGCTACAGCTGGCTGGCCCACACCTCGTTCCCCCCTCCCCCCCACCCTGCTCTTGTCACTCTTCCCCCCTCTCCCTCCTCTCGTCTCTCGTACCACCTGGGAAGTGGGCAAATCAGGGAGAGCCTGAGAGGGAGGCAGAGAGCAACCGGGGAGAGGGCAACCGGACAGGGGAGAGGGCAGCCGGGGAGAGGAGAGGGCAGAGAGCCGCTGGGGAGGGGTGGGAGCAGGCGGAGAGGGCAGAGAGCTGCCGGGGAGAGAAGAGGGCAACTGGGGAAGAGAGGGCCAGAGAGCGCCAGAGAGCAATCAGGGAGGGAAGGGATCAGGCAGGGAGGGGACGGGAGAGGGCAGAAATGGGGATTAGGGGAATCTAGATACATGCTACCCACCTCAAGCCTCCAGACACATCCATACCCGACCAATGCAAGGTACATACTGAGGCGGGCTACAGCCAGCTGGCCAGTTCCTTGCTCCCCCCACCCACCCCACCAATAAAGCAATAGTATCACAAAGCAATAAAGCAATAAAAAATAAAGCAATAAAGCATAAAACCACAGCTAGGCTAAATTATTTTACCTTTGGTTCTGGAAGTGTTAGGAGACTCTCTCTCTGTGTATGTCTCTTCTGTTTACCATGCAATGCCATCAGGATGCTCCGAGGCCGAAGAGTCATTGGACTTTCCCAGGGGTGCATTGCGCAAGGGGCCAACCAGCCGAGGAATCATTGGATTTAGTCGGGAGCTGCCAGCGTCCTCACAAGTGCGCATGCGCGAGGGGGGGCCAGCCACCGCGTATACACAACTTTTACACGCACTGTGCAAAAAAGTTATGTTTTTTTTCGTTGCGTATACTTGAATTCGCAATTGATAAAGTCGTGTTCAACGAGGGTTAACTACTACCGGGTTCTGGGTGTCTTGTCAAGAAGCACCACCTCAAGGTCCACTTTCTCTCTGCTGATAGATCTCCTTGACTCTATGCTCTGCCCTGCTTGCCTTTTACTCAAATTCTGTATGTCTCTCTCTTTCTCTTGACAGGCTGTGTTTTGGGTTCGTTGGTTGGGTTGATAGTCCGCTGGACGGTTGATCTAGACTTCTCTCTTTTGCCACTTAACCCTTCAGTTCTATTGTCCAGGCTACAGTACCGGCTGATCGCACAACAGCTGGACTCTCACAGCAACAACAACAACAAAATTACATTTGTATAGCGCCTTTCACGTCGGGGACATCCCAAGGTGCTGGACAGTTATTGATTCAGACCCACGGTAAGGGGGGAGGTGGGGAGGAGTTGCTGATGGGACCATCGAAGAGGAGAGTCTTGAGGCGAGACTTCAAGGAGGCTAGGAGGGGGCGAGGTGGAGGAACTTCAGGATGGAGTTCCAGAGGTTGTGGGCAAAGTGGCTGAAGGCTTGCCCGCCAATGGTTGGGTGGGTGATTCGGGGGACGTAGAGCAGGTCAGAGCCTGCACAACAACAACTTTGATTTATATAGCGCCCTCCATACCAGGCGGTGTCTTGGAACGCTTCACAATAACAGATCCCAGGGCCAAGCCAAAGGCAGGGGGAAAAAGGTGACTGAAGGCACGGTCGAAAAGAAAAGTCATTAGCCGAGACCTGAAACTAGGAAGAGTGGGGGCAAGGCGAAGAGAGTGAGGAAGGGAGTTCCAGAGCTTTGGGGAGTAGTGGTTGAAGGCACGGCTGCCAATGGTGGAGCGGAGGATTTGGGTGATGGGGAGACCAGAACCGGAGGAGTGAAGGCAACGGGTGCTGTTTTGAGGGAGAGGATGTCAGAGAGGTAGGTGGGGCAGAGGAGTGGAGGGATTTGAAGACAAAAGTGAGAATCTTGAAATTGAACCTCTCCGGGATAGGGAGCCAGTGAAGTTTGGCAAGGACTGGGGTAATGGGAGAGCGAAGTTTGATGTGGGTGAGAATGCGGGCGGCAGAGTTCTGTATGAGCTGGATTTTATGGATTGTGGTGGAGGTGAGATCGGCGAGGAGGGCATTTGGGTAGTCCAGCCGAGAGGTGACAAAGGCATTGACCAGAGTTTCAGCAGCTTTTGGGGCGAGATATTGCCAGAGACGGGCGATATGTCGGAGGTGGAAAAAAGCGGTGCTGGTCGGAGACTGGATGTGGGGGAGGAAGGACAGTTGGGGGTCGAACCTGATGCCAAGATTGCATACCGGTTCGGAGTTTTAGGGGCAGGTCGGGTAGGTGGAGTAGGTGACAGCCATGTGAATGAAGACGATGATGAGAGCCAAAGAATATGGCTTCCTTCTTGTCAACATTCAGCTACAGGAAATTCACGCTCAACCAGCTCCTGATGTCTGACAGGCAGGCTGACAGAACATCAGGGGACTGGGGGTCGCAAAGTGAGGTGGAGAAATAGAGTTGGGTGTCATCCGCATACATGTAGAAGTGTACCCCATGTCTGCGGATGACATCACCGAGAGGGAGCATGTAGATGAGGAAGAGGATGGGGCCAAGGATGGATCCTTGCGGTACCCTGCAGGTAACCAGGTGAGAGCGGGAGGAAAAGCTGTTTGTGGCGGTTTACTGCTGGCGGTTTGTAAGGTAGGCCTCGAACCAGGCGAGTGTGTTCCCACTGAGGTGAATGAAGTCTTTGATATTCTGACTTTTGATATCGGTTGACTACACGGCCCCCAAAAAACAGACCTATCCTCTTCTGACCATTGGCTCACTGCTCCACTGTATACTGTCAAACTGCTAGTCTGACCTCTAACTCTCCTGCTGGTTCTCTTTCGATCTCTCGATTGTTGAAATGACTGTTCTTAGTTGATGGTTGAAATGATTGTGACTTTACCTCTCAAACCTTCCTATATACTGTACCATTTTTGCAGGACAATAACCAGATTTCTCATGTTGGACCCCTTAAGAATCTGTTTATTAACCTTTGTTCAGCTAATTGCCAAACTCTTTGATCAAGTTTTCAAAAGAATGTGTCTTAATTATTGTCCCTTAGATCTCCATCAACCCTTTGTACCTCGGGTACCCTTTGCAATCACAGCCTCTATATCTTGTCCTCCTTAACAATGTCCTCCATATCTCATGTTCCATCTCACTGCTGTCTCTACCCGGCCAGCTAATGCCTTTACAATGCTAGCAAATGTCTCTATCCTATTGCCTTTAAAATTAGTCATGGCATGCTATCCCTTCGTCCACTGCCCCCTGCCTTGCTTCCTTTTCTCCAGTGTTCCAGAGGTGTCTTAGCCTCCTAACTTTCCCAGACCTTGAGCAGACTTGTTCGTTATAAACCTTGTTGTGTACCATTATCTGTCATTAGTTGATGCCAGCCAGCTTGTAGTTTGGATTCAGCAGTTCGTGGTGACCTTTGAATGTCCTGGCCAGTGGAGCATGACTCCCAGCATGCAATGAGAGTGGCTTATTTTACACTAACTTCCTTTTTAAATTGTTTGCAAACCACATATCATGGTTAATACAGCTGAAAAAGTTAACATAGAAACCCCACAATTTACAGATGTGTTTGTGTGATTATGCATACGTACTTCTGCGTTCCTGATCCATGGTACATGTGGTGTCAAGTAGCTTAAACTGGATTCAATTCCTGGGCAGGGTGAAATGCTAATTTCCTGACTGCATGCCTCTGTTAACCTAGCTAAAATGTTAACCTGGCTGTTAGTTAATTGGCAGAACACGTTTCTAGGGTAATAATCCTTCCACCCTCCCTGTCCCCGGCTCAGATGTGAACCAAAGACTGTCCAGCACCTTGGCACATCCTCCTGATGTGAAAAACAAGTGTAATTTTGTTGTTTGTGGGACACTGCTGTGCTTAATTGGCTGCCGTGTTTCTCCCACAAAAATACAATCAATTCACTTTACATTATAATATAAATAATCCTCGCATTTGGTTTAGCACTTTTCACATCTTATCGACGTCTCAAAGCTCTTCACAGAATATACTGTAAAATGAACTTGACTGTACATTTGTGGGCGAATTATATTCCATGAAGTGCATCTCGGAGGTGTGATAGGGAGCTATATCAAATGCAAGGAATATTTAATTTATAAAGAGATTAAGGGGTATGGGGATAAAGCAGGTAGCTGGAGTTAGAGTAGAATATCAGACATGATGGAATGGCGGGGCAGGCTCGATGGACCAAATGGCCTACTCCTGCTCCGATTTCTTATGTTCTTATGTATATTTGCTTCTCGGGAAATATCACTCTTTATTGTACTGAAATTATTGCTCACAAATATACAGTCAATTCACTTTACAGTATATTCTGTGAAGTGCTTTGAGACGTCGATAAGATGTGAAACGCTTTATCAAATGCAAGAATTATTACTATTATTATTGAACTGTATTTTCTGGGTTACTAATACTGTGCAATTCTGGTTACAGATGGGCACTTTGGTTCTTCAAAAATGACAAAAACAAAACTTGGCAAGCTAATTTGCGCCTGATATCCAAATTTAATACAGTGGAAGACTTTTGGGCGTAAGTAGAAACACAAAATAAGTGAGAATTTGTTTAAAAATATATATATTTTTATTTTGTTTCTACTATGGAAGCGTACAACATTCTGGAATGGAGAAGGCAGGCTGATGGCACTTTCCTGTTGATGGTGCATATAAAGGTGCATATCGGGAATATAGAATGAATTACCCTTTGCATTATCATTGCCATGTTCCTTTGTTGTCCTCTCCTTACTCCCCCCTCCCAACCCTCTGTAGCTCAATTTCCTAAATTGAGTCTTATTATTATTTTTAACCAATTTTATCGATGTGGAGAATGCTTTGGCTTTTAAAATGATTTTCCAATGTTGGTTAGAATTGTAATTTTGGTTAAACTTGTTTTCCGCTGTTGTACCTTGTGAGATGTGGAGCAAGTTGTTGCTGTACCTTAATCAGATTGATTTTGACACAATTGGCAATGGCAATCATTCTCATTTCCCTTTTTTAAGATATAGTACGTTTCCTGGAGGGCAAAAATCCTGAAGGGCATATAACATCTTCAGAAAGCATACTTTCTAAAATTATCCTTATTCTTTTTGATAAAATTAACGATTCAGTCTCCATGCTGACTTTGGAAAAACATTTGTAGTGAAATAAAGGTACTCCCATGACAAAATAGCAATAATATTGTCATAACCCATGCAATTTCAAAACCTGAAACAATTTATAATATGCCTTTGCAATACTTTTGTTTGTTAGACTGTTGTCGGGCTACCTACTTTGCCTTGACAGTTTGTTATTTTGAATGTTACTTTTTGTTCCTTCTATTTTCTATTTTGTATTCCTGAGCTTGATTTAAACTTTAATGCTTTTAAATAGTTGAACTGTAACCAGGTTACCTGGAGTTTATCTCTTTATAGTAGTCTGGCATGCAACTCTGAATCTTTCTGAGTCTGCACTATACAAATGTAATTGTGTTGTTGTTGTTCCTATCACTGCAAAACTGGAACTGCTTCATTGCATCAAATGTTCAGTACAAATCTCATACTAGAGGTGTAAAGAAATGAACTGATATTCAATTGACATGGATTTTTAATGTGCAATGCTTATTACCCCCATGTATTCTGATCAATCATGTTTTCTCCATCTCATAGACTTTACAATCATATACAACTCTGCAGTAATTTAATATCAGGCTGTGATTACTCCCTCTTTAAGGTAAGTTGAATTAAGTGTTCAATTAAAAAAATTATATTGTTTATTTAAACGTGAAATATTTGGTTGAAAAAAGTTTATTTGAAGAGTGAAAATGTAATTTCTATTTCCAGAAAAAATTAAATGTGAATTTTACATTTTACCTACATCAGGGATTGACCACATTCATAGTCTATGAAATAGTGTTGGAGCCATAGCACTAAAAACTCTCATTACCCAAAAAGTCAGGCTTCTTTAATAAGTAGTGATTTTGAAGCAGGTAAACTTCATGAAATGCAAATCAACTCATTTTGATCTGTACTGTGAGGACCTGGGTTTCTTAAACCAGTTTTTCAAGACAATCTTTAAGTAGTTTTGATTGTTTCTTAATTCCCCTCGGAGTTCAGATTTCTTGTAAACTGTATTGGTAAAATATCCATTTCTAACATGGACCTTCAGTATTTTCCAATTCACAAAGATAAGGGAGCTGATAGATGAGCCTTCAATATGACTCAAAAATATAGCAAAGAATTCTTCAAAGAAAAAAAATTATGCAGATACAGTTTATCAACAAAACTACTGTATATGTTGTTTCATGAATTTCCATCACTTACAACATAACTGCCAAAAATCAACTGTCCTTTGAAAAACTTGAGAGAACTGTATGGGTTTTGCTTCTTGGCACCATACTTGTGGATCACTAAACCCAGTTCTCTTTTGTCACCTTCCACCTCCAGTAGGTTTGCTACTTTGTGTTAGATTCAAAAATAAATTCTTACAAATGAATACTTAAAGAGAATTCTTAATCAATTATTGTAATCTGTTGTTTTATCTATTTATTTAAATAAATACACTGAGCATCAAAAAGTCACTTTAGGACCTTTACATACAAAGGTGGGAAAGCCACTGTATACATCTAGAGCTGAATATGATTTACATTTCCACTGATTTTGTTTGAACTCAATTTAATTTGCACTCCTACATAACCCAAACAAATATAATTACATTGTCCATTTTCCCTGCTAAAATACATGTTGATATAAATTATTATAAACACAATAATTTTTAAATATATAAACATAAAATACATTTCCCGAAGGTCCCGCCTATAAACAACCCGTGACTAATACCGTATATCTCCGCGTATAAGGCGCACTTTTTTTCAGGTCGGAAGATCTCGAAAGTGGGGGTGCGCCCTATACGCAGATACAAGCAATTTTGAGCCTCGGAGATACAGTAAACAGGGGGGGCGGCCGGCGCGCTGTCAGCCGGGGTTTGGTCAGTGTCCGGCGGGGGTTGGGGGGAGCGGGTGACGGGGCTTCGGCCTCGGCCGCCCGGGCAGCGGCAGCAGCAGCGGACTTCAGTGCTGTGCTTACCTTCTGCCCAACCCAGTCTGCCTGCCTCACTCCCTGCCGCTCTCTCCCTCCCTCTCTCCCTGCCTGCCTGCCTCTCCCTCCCTCCCTCCCTCCCTGCCTCTCCCTCCCTCCCTCCCTGCCTGCGTGCCGGCCTGCCGCTCTCCCTCTCTCTCTCCCAGGCTGCCGGACTGCCTCTCTCCCTCTCTCTCCCAGGCTGCCGACCTGCCTCTCTCCCTCTCTCTCTCCCAGGCTGCCGGACTGCCTCTCTCCCTCTCTCTCCCAGGCTGCCAACCTGCCTCTCTCCCTCTCTCTCTCCCAGGCTGCCGGACTGCCTCTCTCCCTCTCTCTCCCAGGCTGCCAACCTGCCTCTCTCCCTCTCTCTCTCCCAGGCTGCCGGACTGCCTCTCTCCCTCTCTCTCCCAGGCTGCCAACCTGCCTCTCTCCCTCTCTCTCTCCCAGGCTGCCGACCTGCCGCTCTCCCTCTCTCTCTCCCTGGCTGCCGGCCTGCCTCTCTCCGTCTCTCTCTCCCGGGCTGCCGGCCTGCTGCCTTTCTCCCTCTCTCTCTCCCGGGCTGCCGACCTGCCGCTCTCCCTCCCTCCCTCCCTCCCTCCCTGCCTGCGTGCCTGCCTGCCTCTCTCTCCCAGGCTGCCGCACTCCCTCCCTCCCTCCCTCCCTGCCTGCGTGCCTGCCTCTCTCCCTACCTACCTGTCTCTCCTCCCTTCTGCCGGCAATATAATTGAAAATGCTTCCGTTTTTTTTCACCAAGAAAAGGTCAAAAACGGGGGGTGCGCCTTATACGCGGAGATATACGGTACATAATATCTAAACTTTTCTTCATAGAATGTTAACTTATACATAATTGCAGCATTCTTCAAATCTTGTAAATAGGTTGACTGTTTGGTACACCAACCATCTCCACTCTCTCAAGGATCAGGTGCAGACCGCAAAATGCGCCTGGCTCAAATCTGGCCTAACGGTCAACTGGCATATCTTGCTGGACCACATGAAAACATACCACTGTACTCTCACCTTCGCTAAATCATCCATCTACTCCCAAAATAATCTTAGAGGCGAAGGGCAACACCAGGCTCCTTTTCTCCCCCACCAACCAACTCCTCCGTCCACCAGCTTCTCCTTCCACCACTCTCCTACTTTGCAGCTCCACCTTTTCGCCCCTTTACTCTCCGACACCATCAATCTCTCCCTATCATCTAGTACTGTTCTCACCTCCCTCAAATCAGCCCCATCTTGAAGAAACCTTCCCTGGACACATCCCTATTTTCCAGCTACCAGCCCATTTCCAACCTCCATTTTCTTACCAAGGTCCTTGAAAGAGTTGTTGCTTTCCAGCTTCGTTTTTTCCTCTCCTCCCACTCACTTCAAAAGCCCCTCCAATCGGGTTTCTGTGCTGTTCACAGCACAGAAACAGCTCTGGTCAAAGTCACAAACGACATCCTGTCCATCTGTGACCAGGACTCCCTCTGCCTCCTCATCGTCCTCGACCTCTCTGCCACCTTCAACATAGTGGTCAAATTATTCCTCCTCCACCGACTCTCCTCTCATTCTCATCTCAACTTTCAAAGTTTTGTCCTTGACTGGTTCAGGCCTTATCTCTCATACCATCTCCAATTTGTCTCTTCTTCCAGTCCTCGCACCGTCCCGTGTGGTGTTTCTCAGGGATCTGTCTTGGTCTCCTCTTCTTCGACTTCTACATGCTTAGTGACACCATCCATAGACATGGGGTCAATTTTCACATGTACGCGGATGACACCCAACTCTTTCTCTCTGCCTCCACCCTTGATTCCAGGACAACTGGCATCCTGACAAACTGCCAGTCAGACATCCAAGTCTTGGATGAGAGACAATTTTCTACAACTGAATGTCAGCAAGATCGAGGGCCCTCCTGATTGGCTCATGCCAGCGTCTCCGCACCTCAGGCACTGCAGCATCAGCATCCACAGATGCACACTCCACCTCACCAGCCAGTCAGGAACCTGGGCATCAGCTCCTCAACTGTTCTTTCTCCCCCATATCTGTGCTATGCTCAGTACTGCCTTCCATCACCTCTACAACATTGCCCAACTCCACCATTGCGTCACCCTTCAGGCCACCAAGACCCTCAAGGCTCGACTAGGGAAACTCCTTATCGGCCTCCCCAACTCTTCCCTCCATAAGCTGCAGATCATCCAAAATTCTGCAGCTCGTGTTATCTCCCACATCACCCCAAGCTCGCCCGGCTCCACTGACTCCCTGCCCCTCAGGATAGAATTCAAGATCTTTGTCCTCACTTTCAAGGTCCTCCACAGCCTTGCCCCTTCCTGCCTCTCTGACCTGCTGACCCACCTATCAACCTGTCACTCCCTCCATTCAGCAGGCACCACTTCTCCCGCCCGACCCTCCCTACCATCGGTGACCAGGCTTTCAGCCTCTCTTTGGAACTCCATCCCACAATTCCTATGCCTTGCTCCCTCCCTTGCCAACTCAAGACCCACCTTTTCAACTGTGCCTTCAGCCGCCCTCCTACCTCTCTTCCCTCCCTCATCCCAACCCTGCCCCCCAACGGCCCCCCCTTGCCCACATGCTCAGATCCAGACCCCTGACTGTTCAGCGCCTTGGTACGTCCTCCCGATGTGAAAGTGTAATTTTGTTGTTGTTGTTGACCATGTCTATTTTGCATAGGATGGTATTGAACCTATGTGGGAGGATGAGAAAAATAAACGCGGTGGGAGATGGCTACTCACCCTTTCTAAACAACAAAGAAAAACTGATCTGGATCGTATTTGGTTAGAAACTGTAAGTATTTTTCCTCCTTTTCAGAAAATGAATAACATTCGGGTGTGACTTTGAGCTCATATTCTAGGCTGACCATCCTCCAATACAGTGTTGCATTATCTTTGGATGGGATGGTCAACCAGGCCAACAATTCTCCAGGAAAAGAAAGTGGTGTTGCTGTAGCTAACCACTAGAAGGTGTATTGAAACCTTTCAGAGGTAACTTTGCAAATTGTCAGTTTTTCTTCCAATAGAATCAGAACTATACAATGCACAAACACAAAGAGGATCAACCTTTCACACCAAATGAAGATGATAGAACTGCGATAATGAATCTGAAGAAGCAATACAGTAAAACCTCGATAATTTGACATTCCGAAAGCCGGCAACTCTCTAAAACCGGCAATCCCCCAAAATTCGGAACAGCTGCTTGTAGTTCATGCTGGCACCACTCTGTTTTCTGGCGCTGTGGGTGGAGCTCAGTCATTTTTTCACTTAAGTGCTATGTTTACAGCAGGTAGGTTCTAAATACAGTACCAGCAAATGGGAGGTGAGTGGGTCCAACCGTGCTGGATTATCGAGGTTTTACTGTAGAATCAATTTTGGATCTAAGTCAGGCTTTAGTGCAAAGTTGTGCATTTTTTGTTAGTTATTTTACTGTTTTACTGTTGAATTGTAGTTTGCTCGCAATTATTTGCTGGGATCTATTTCTTCATCTTTCTAGTCCCCTCAAACCCCCCCCCCCAGGATCCAGATTGAGGTTCAGAAGTAGGTGTCTTCTGCAAGTCAAAACCGAAGGTTTCAGTGGAGTTTTGACATCGGGTTGGGGGAAGAGAAAATTTTTTTTTATCAAGAATAATGGCAAAACATTTGTTTTTTAAAAAACAGCTTTCCAGGGGTTACATTTATTTAGTTGATCATTATCTGGAATAGTGGTAGTGCAACAAATGGCTTTTACACCCAGAACTGGCAGCATCAACCTTCATGATTGCTCACTCGACCTCACCAAGCCAGTAAGGAACCTAGGTGTGTTGTTCAGTCCTCAACGGTCTTTCCTCCCCCACATCCAAGTAATTTCCCGCTCTGCCTTCCCTCACCTCCACAATTTTGCCCGACTCCGCCATTACCTTACCCCCAAAGCTGCTGAAACCCTCATTCATGCCTTCATTACATCCCGGCTTGACTATGCAAACGCTCTGCTTGTTGGCATTCCCAATTCCTCACTCCACAGGTTGCAGATAATCCAGAATTCTGCGACCTGTGTCCTCCACCGCTCCAAGCTTTGTGACCGCATCTCTCCCATCCTCGCCCGACTCCATTGGCTCCCCATCATCTAGAGCTTCAATTCAAGATCCTGGTTTTCACATTCATGGACCCGCCCCACCTTATATCCGCGACCTCGTAACCCCCTACCAACCCGCCCGCCCCCTCCGCTCAGAAGGCTCCGGCTTGCTCCATGTCCCCGACCCACCTGCCTCACCATTGGCGGGCGAACCTTCAGCCAACTTCTGGAACTCCACCCTGCAGTCCCTCCGCCTCGCCCCTCGTTGGCCTCCTTCAAGTCCCACCTCAACGGTCCCATTAGCCACTCCAAATCCCTCCCTTTCCCTCCACTCACCCTGTCCCCAGCTCGGTACTGAAACAATGACTATCCAGCGCCTTATGATGTCCTCCTGGCGTGAAAGGCGCTATACTAGTGTAATTTTGTTGTTGTTGGAAGGGGAAAATCAGTTGCAGTTCCTATTCCCAATCATTAATCAATGATAAGTTTTCCATTCTCCCCCTGTCTCCCCTTGCACATAATTGGTAGGTAGACATCAGACAGAATCTGGCTTGGGTGTGATTTCCCTACAGTAGCATAGCCTTAAAATACTTGTGGATTATGGGGTTAAAAAAAGTTGCTCTTCATCGATGCTGCCCTTATTTTGTTTGTTTCACATGGGTTCCGAAGGCGAATAAGAAGAGCAAAACATCGCCAGCTACGAAACCTATTGCACTCAGACGCATTCTTGGTAGTTGCGCCACTTGTGTTTCGCACGGTGACATTACTGCTACAAAGAGTTTACTTTAGAATAGCACCATCTCAAATTATCTTCCAACCATTCCTGTCAGATTTAAGGACTATTTTGAAGTGAGGAATGGTTATGTGTTGGAATGTAGTCATCTTTTGGTGCTTAATTGTACCATCTGTAAAGTCTGACACTTATGTTTTTATCCTTTCACTCCCACACAGTTACTGTGCCTTATAGGAGAAGCATTTGACGAGCACAGTGATGATGCATGTGGTGCAGTAGTTAATGTTAGAAACAAAGGTGACAAAATAGCTATATGGACTACTGATTGTGAAAATAGAGAATCTATCACATATATAGGGTAAGTGAACCATTAGTCTATTATTAATATGGTGTGTTTAAAAAAAAGTTGTTTTTTTGTGTTGGTTTTTCGGCAATTGGCCGCCCAAATATCCGGCACGCCGTTTAACTGGCATTGGCCAGGTCCCGAGGGTGCCGGGTAAACAGGCTTTTTACTGTATTTACTATTTTTCCTAACTTTGTGTCATCTGCGGACTTCGAAATGGTACTCCCTATACCCAAGTCCAGATCATTAATATAAATTAAAAAGAGCAGTGGTCCCAATACCGATCCCTGGGGATACCACTGTACACTTCCCTCCAGTCAGAAAAATAGCCGTTCACCACAACTCTCTGTCTCCCAGCCAGTTCTGGATCCATGCTGTCACTGTCCCTTTAATGCCGTGGGCCTCTATTTTCTTTATAAGCCTTTTGTATTTGGAAACCTGAGGTAATTAAGGAAAGGCTTGGTATTGAATATGTTGAACTAACCTTTCAAACTAAACTTATTTTTGTTTGACCTTTTCCTCTGTCAACAGGAGAATTTATAAGGAAAGGTTAGGTCTTCCTCCTAAGGTAGTGATTGGTTACCAGTCGCATACAGACACTGCCACAAAAAGTGGGTCCACGACCAAGAATAGGTTTGTTGTTTGAGAAGGCACCAGTTGTTTATTCATCATTAGAAGACTGGACGAGTACAGCAATCTGAAGTAAACCAAAGCTTCTAATAAGCAGATTGTATTACATATTATGTTATATAATATTATATACAAATCTGCAAGTTTTCAGTCAATTTTCTATTTTTTTCTGTCAAAAATATTTTACTAAACCAATTGATTCCTGAAATTTTCTGGGAAAATACATCACTTTTAAAGTAAACCAACGTAAAGGATACAAGTTCTGTTATAATCGTTCTCCTATTTACACCAATAGGAGGTGTACAAGGATTAGAAAATAAAACAAGCCTGGGGTGGGAATTGTAGAAGCATTGTTGGTCATTTTAGAAAGGAAAGGGCTGACATTCTCTTGTCTAATTGTAATGCTTAGTAATTTAGTTCTGATTCTTGGCTTTGTTTTTTAACAGCTAGCAGTGAGACTTGCTATAATCTGTGCTTTGATGGTTGTTAGGTTTAATTTATTTTTCTTAATTTGAAATTTTAAAAAAGCTCAGTAATAGTTAATTTAGTTCACGAGATGTAATGCTTACTTTGGGACGTGAGGAATCATATTGAATTGGTAGTATTCAAAATGTGTTGTGCATTAATATCAAGATCTTGATATTAGTACAAGATTCAAAGATTGATTTGAAACTTTGATTTAAACAAGCTTCTCCAGTTCACAAGTCCTTTTCTGGGCAATCGTGTGGATTTTTTTCTCTTTCAAAAAAAGTATGTTTTTTTAAACAGTTGTGATTACATTCCTTGCTCAATATATTAAAATCCTCCGTTTTGTATTGTTACACTGCATTTTAAAACTTGTATTCCTTGGAAGAATCTTTTTGCGTTGGGTTATTAAAGGCTGATTTAGGAAAGCAGTTCCAAAAGCACTCAAATTAAAAGTGTAAAAATAAAACTGTAAATAAAACTTGTACAGTGAAATTTCTTTGAAAGAATGGTTGTGGTGCCTCATTTGATGTTCAGTTTGATTCAACATTTATATAGCGTCTGATACCAGATACAGTAAAAGCCTGTTTATCTGTGACCCGATCAACCGCAACTTCTGTATAACCAGCACCTCAAAAAAAAAGGTCTCCATTCGAATAACCGGATCTTCTCTGACACAATCGCTGTGATGCATTTAATGAGTCGATTGTCGCAGGAGAGTACAGTATGGTTAGTTCTGAATGCTACCACTTTTTTTCTTAAAGGGACACTGTTTTTCCTCTCCATCTCCTTTTTCTCTTTCTTCCTCCTTTTCTTTTTCTCTCTCTCCCTCTCCTTCCTTCCTCTCTATCTCTCCCTCTCTCTTTCTATCTCTTCCCTTCTTTCCCTCTTCCCCTCCTCTTCCCCTCCTCTTCCCCTCTTTCTTTCTTTCTTTCTTTCTTTCTTTCTTTCTTTCTTTCTTTCTTTCTTTCTTTCTTTCTTTCTTTCTTTCTTTCTCTCTCTCTCTCTCTCTCTCTCTCTCTCTCTCTCTCTCTCTCTCTCTCTCTCTCTCTCTTTCTTTCTTTCTTTCTTTCTCTCCTTTCTTTCTTTCTTTCTTTCTTTCTTTCTCTCCTTTCTTTCTTTCTCTCTTTCTTTCTCTTTCTCTCTCTCCCTCTCTCTGACGGATACGATACTACATTGCCTGTGTAGCCTGACGGTATCGTGGGTTTATACACTGTTTTGCTGGGGGCGTGGGATGGGAGAAGCAGAGAGAGGAAAGGAGAGGGTGGGCAGGGGGAGAAGGAAAGGGGGGGAGAAAGAGAGGAGTGGGAGGGGGAGAGAGAGGTGGGGGAGAAGAGGAGAGAGAGGGGGGGTGAGTTGATCAATATAGATGGACAATGAGAGGATTGGAGGGGGGTTGGGTTGGAGCCATTGAGATGCCAGACTGACTGGGTGTGTTTGTGTGAAAGAGAGAGGGAAGGAGGGAGAGAAAGAAAAAAAGGAAAAAAAGACAGTACATTATCGCTTTAAGAGGAAAACAACTCTTCCGTCCGCCATTGTAGAAGTTTGCTTTGTGATTGTGTGCTGTGTTTATAGACTGCAATCGATATTTATTCCTTTATTGGTAAGTATCCATATCTATACAATATTCTATTATTATTTAGTCAATGGTATGGTGTTTTTTTTTTAAAAAGTGTTTTTTTTTTGTGTTAGGTTTTTGGCAGCTGGCCGCCCGAATATCCGGCACGTGGTTTAACCGGCATTGGCCAGGTCCTGAGGGTGCTGGATAAACAGGCTTTGACTGTATATGGTTAATTGCAATAATAGTTGCATCAAGAATAGTGTGTTGCAAGGATGTTGTAACTCATTGATCGATTGATTTGATTCAAACAGTTAGCATCTTAATCCAAGACGTGCAGTAGCAGTAATAATAATCATCCTTGCATTTGGTATAGTGCTTTTCACAACTTCTAGACAATTCAAAGCGATTCACAGAATATACTGTAAAGTGAATTGACTGTATATATGTAGGCAAAAGGTGACGGGCAATTGCGCACAGCAATGCCCCACAACAGTAGTGGATTGAAATGACCAATTTATTGTTTTTTGAGGGATTTTTATTAGGCATGCTTTTTGGCAGTAAAATTAAATCACTCAAAACAATCACTGTGCATTCCCCTCAAACAGCCACATATCGTTGCCAGCAGTCATGGACATTTTCCTGGATTGTTTTTGTTGCGGTGTAGTTAGACCACCATGAAGTACAGTTGGATTGAAACCCAGATCCTAAAAATAAGAAAGATTGCTCTAAACCAATCACTGCTTCACCTTGTCTCATGACAGCCTTAAATATTTTAAATATGTCATAGCTGACACCAATATACTCCCACATACATAGAAAGGGACTAGTCGGAAAAATCCGAATGCTACTTTTCCAAAAAAAAATCCGAATGCCCTCAGTTTCATTATAAATACAGTATTCTTGAGTGCAATTGCAAAGAGTAAATATGTACTGAACAGTACAATAATACACTGTGGAACTCTACTGAAATTATTTACACAGGAAAGCTTTAAGAAGTTAAAGGGAACTTTTTCTTGCATTTTACATGCCTGTGCATTTCATATTCAATCATAAATATACTGTGCAATTTTGTGCATTTTACCTCAACTACAATCCATGTATTTACCCCACAATGCACAATTTTAATATCTTGTAATCAGGCAACAGATTGATACAGTAAAGGCTTCTAATAGAATATCATTAAGTTTATGTTAAATACTCCAATTTCAGAGACTTGTTATATCTTACACATTTTTCAACAAAATATGCTTATAATGAAATCGATGATTCATTTTAAGAGTTGTGATATCCGCTGTTTTAAAATGTGGCTTTGTACAAAACATGAATGTCAAAATCCTGGACACACTGAAGTTACACATTTAGCTTGCATCCACATTACAGCAAACTAAAGTTAGTGCTCCAAAATACAGCAGCCGTGTTCAGCATTTATTAGAGACAGCACAAAGACCGGCCTTGAAGGAGACAAGGAAGGAAGCAAAGGGACTGGGGCGGAGTTCCAGAGTCTGAGGGCAGAGAGGCTTAACAGCCCATCTGCGTATGGTAGGGCAGGTTGGGTGGGGGCAGACTAGTGTTCAGCGATATATCGGTTATATCGATATAATTTTTCATATCGATATGCTGATATTGGAATTTTTAAAAAATCAATATATCGAAAAATTCAGTATTAAAAAAATATATCAGTATATTGCTAATATCGGTATATCATGTCTGGCGATATATCAATATATCGGTTATATTGGTATAATGCAAACTTTTTAAACTTACCTTGTCGCCGGCATTGCAAACCTCCTGGGCCTAGATCACGGAATGCACGTGCACACCCCCCCGAATGCGCACGTACCTCCAAATGTGCGCGTACCTCCGAATGCGCGCGCATGCGCAGTATAGAAAAACATGGAGATATCAATATATCGGTATACATCGATATGAGCCTACCAATATATCGATATCGGAAAATTTCCATATCGACGGACCCTAGGGCAGACCAGAGCCCGCTGAACGGAGGGGACGGTGAGGGTCAAAGGGGGACAGCAGATCAGAGAGTTAGGGGGAGGCAAGACCATGAATGGCCTTGAAAGTGAATTCGATCCTCTGGGGGGGGATGGGGAGCCAATGGAGCTGGGCGAGGGTGGGATTGATGTAGTCTCAGAGCTTGGTGCCAGTGAGGACACAAGCTGCAGAGTTCTGGATGATCTGCAGCTTATGAAGGGAAGAGCCAGGAAGACCAAGGAGGAGGGAGTTTCCATAATCAAGCCTTGATGTGACAAATGCATGGACTAGGGTTTCGGCAGCCTGAGAGGTGAGGCAGTGGCTGAATCAAGCGAAGGTTGTGGAAAATAGTACTGGTCATGGTGCGGATGTGGGACAATTCAGGATCGAACAAGACGCGTAGGTTCCTGAGTGACTGAGAGGTGGAGGGTGCAGCCTTAGATGCTGATGCTGTCAGCGCCTGAGGTGCGGAGGCGCTGACCGAGCCAATCAGGATGGCCTCAGACGTGCGGACATTTAACTGGAGAAACTTGTCTCTCGTCCAGGACTTAATGTCAGACAGGCAGTCAGGACGCCAGTAATCCTGGAGTTGAGGGTGGAAGTGGAAAGGTAGAGTTGTATGTCAACTGCATACATGTGAAAATTTACCCCATTTCTGCAGATGATGTCACCGAGGGGGAGCATGTAGATGGTGAAGAGGAGGGGACCAAGGACAGACCCTTGAGGAACGTCGCATGAGACAGTGCGGGAGCTGGAGGAAAAGCCATTGGCGGACACAAAGTGGAGGCACTGTGAAAGATAGGACCGGAAACAGTCAAGGACAGAACCTTGAAGGTGGGGGTGGGAGGAGAGGTGGTGGAAGAGGATTGAGTGGTCCATGGTGTCGATGGCAGCGGATAGGTCGAGGAGGCAGAGGGAGTCCTGGTTACAGATGGTGACCTTGACCAGAGCAGTTTCCGTGCTGTCGGCAGCAAGGAAACCCAATTTGAGGGGCTCGTGGAGGGAGTGGGATGAAGGAAAGAAGCGAAGCTGGGAGGCAACAACTCTTTCAAGCTCCTTTGACAGAAAGGGGAGGTTGGAGATCGGCCGGTAGCTTGAGAGCTGCGACGCATCAAGGGATGATTTCTTACGAATAGGGGTGATGATGGCTGTTTTAAAGGGGGTGAGAACGATGCTGGATGAAAGGGACAGGTTGAATGTGTCAGCAAATAGTGGGGCAAAGAGGTGGAGCTGGGAGGTAAGGAGATGGGTGGGGATGGAGTCCAGGGAGCAGGTGGTGGGCTTCATGGAGGTTATGGTGGACAGAGGATGGGGAGAAGGTGTGGAAGGAGGGATCCGGGTAGGAGTCGGAGTGTGGAGGTGAGGTGCGGAAGGGGTGGAAGTTGGAAGGACGGTGACAGCTGAGCGTATTCCCTCAACTTTGGACTTGAGGTTATCCAACATCACCTCGCAGTGGGAGTTGGAGGAGAGGATCTGCGAGGCAGGGTGGGCGTAGGAGCCAGTTTGTTGTGAAGAACAGGAGTTTGGAATTGTCCTTCACCTCCAGAATTATCCAGATCTGCCGGTGGACCGTTAGACCAGATTTGAGCCAGGTGCGTTCAGCAGCGCACACCTGACTCTTGAGTGAGTGGAAGTGGCTGATGAACCAGGGTGAGGTTCGAGAGAGGGAGGAAACGGAGTCGAGTTTCGTGGCGAGGGTGTTGTGGAGGAGAGTGAGTGCGGAGGATGGGTCAGTGCAGGATATGAACCAGAGGGAGAGGAATTCAGAGGATTCCAAGGCAGTGGAGAGGTATTATTCAGCTTATTCAAAACTCTGCCGCCCGCATACTCACCCGTTCTAAGCTTTGCTCCCCCATTACCCCAGTCCTTGCCAGACTTCACTGGCTCCCTATCCCAGAGAGGATCGACTTCAAGATCCTCACCCTTGTTTTCAAATCCCTCCACTCCTCTGCACCCCCCTATTTCTCTGATCTCCTCTCCCCCCAACCCAGCACCTGCTGCCTTTGCTCCTCTGGGTCTGGCCTCCTCCATGTCCCCCGAATCCTCTGCTCCACCCTCGGCGGCCTTGCCTTTAGCCACTACGCCCCGAGGCTCTGGAACTCCCTTCCTCACTCCGTTCGCCTCGCCCCCTCTCTTCCCAGTTTCAGGTCACAGTTGAAGACCTTTCTCTTCGACGGGGCTTTTGGTCACTTTTCTGCCCCTGCCCCTGGCTCGGTCCCGGGATCCGCTACTGTGAAGCGCTCTGAGATGCCGTCCGGCGTGGAGGGCACAAAATAAATCAAAGTTGTTGTTGTTGTATTGTGGGGAGATCTTCCAAGGGCAGTAGAAGATAATGATAAGTTTGGAGGCAGTGGGGAGAGGGATAGAGGAGTTGAAAGAGATGGCCTTGTCAGTGATGGTGACATCCGAGACACTGAGGCCCCGGGTGATCACCAGGTCAAGCAGGCGGCCATGAATGTTGGTGGCAGAATGGATGTGGAGGGAAAGGTTGGGAGAGGAGGGAGGAGAAGTCTGAGGAGGTGGAGCAAGAGGGAGTGAAGTGGAGGTTGAAATCGCCGGGGATGATGAGGCGATCGGAGCAGAGGCAGAGGGAAGCAAGGAGAATGGAGATGTCAGAGATGAAGGTGGGAGAGGTAAAGAAGGAGAATGTTTAGGGACAATGGGACGGATGGCAAAGGGTGAGGTGTTCAAATAAGGGGAAAGAAGCAGAGGAGTCGGGAGATAGGGCGTGGTGCCCTGGAGATGAGGGCTACACCACTGCCATGGCGGGTGGGAAGTATAGCCGGGTGGTGTGGCCTCTGTGAGGGGGAAGGTGTCCCTGGGATGACCCAGGTTTCCGGGAGAGCCATGATATCAACGTTCTCATCAAGGATGAGATGGTTGGCGGCCAGGGTTTTATTGCAGAGGGAGCCGAAGCGGAAGGAACAGTTGGCAGGGGGATATGTGGGATGGGAAGGGGAACTGGATTGGTTGGCAGGGAGGGTGGGGATGTGGATGAGTGAAGAGAGGTTAGCCCCCAGGGTCTGTGTCTGGCATGGCTGGCGGCGGTGATGGGGAGTAGTGTAGTCAATGTGGCTGCTGCTGGACAACGTCGAGTGCCACGATGAGCTCGACCAAGGATTCCCAGGCTGGAGCAGAGGGAGACTGTGGGGTGGTCGAGTGGGGTTAGAAGGCAGGCAGGGAGCACAGAGAGAGAGGAGGACAAAGTGGGAGAGTTGCAAGGAAAGGAGAATTTCAAGGGAAGGCTAGCTCAGGTCTGGGGTGGCAGCCAAAATGCGCACGCTGAAACATGAGACGGCGGATTAGCGGGCCTGCAGGAGGCTATGGGGGCTAGGGGTGGCAGAGGTGGGGGTGAGGGACCAGGGCACTCATTGTGATTTTTCATTGTGGTTTTTAAAAACTCTGTTTTACATTCAAAATTCAAGAGAGATGCTCAGTTCCGAGATAAGAACTCAGATTGGCTGCCACATTTCTCACACAAAATGTACAGTAAATTCACTTGACATTCCCTGAAGCACTTTGAAACATCTCAACGATTTGATGAGGAGCTATATCAAATGCAAGGATAATTAATATTGGGAGATAAAATATGTGGTATCCATCATCTTCTGTTCCTTATTTAAGAAATGCTTTTTAGGAATACCAGCAGGTGGTGCAACTCTCTAGGCAAGTGTTTCGTTCATCTCTGGAAAGTGGTGCTCCCATTTTGTTAACCAAATAAATAAATCCCATGATGTAAATTTTAGGCCCTACATGGGTTATCTCAGTTGTATTTCTGTCTTTCATTTTGCTTTTGCCAGGGTCACAAATCAATGCTCTCACATGCTGTAAGAAAATGTAATTGGATCTGGGGAGGGGTGCCATTTAAATAACAAACAAATTGTACCTGGGAATGCCACTTTTTGTCCCCTTAGTATCCTACACTGTACCACGAATAGTCAACATGTACAAATTATTAGCTATGTATAGAAACTATACAAGTCTGTTAATATACAACTAAACTGGCATCTCTACAAAATCAAATTCTGCCCCTCATTCTCCCCACCCCACCACCACACACACGCCAAGTATTTTGTGGAGGAGTCAAATTCGTAATCTTTAATGCTCAAGCACACACAGGAGAGGTACAAAATCAACTTGAGAAAGTGTAAGGGTAAAAAGCCATCAGAGCATCCCATCCTGAGTGTCCAAATGACACACATGTGGATGTTGTACAGCATACCATGATTTCCTCTATCAATCAATCCTACTGAAGTATGGCCCTAAGGGCGGTCGAAAGAACCTGGGCATTGGCGTCGTCTACTGACTTCCCAAATACAATATTGTGAAAAGAAAGTTTGAGAAAGATTGTTTTGGGCTAAAGAGTACAATGCAAATTTTCATAGCACGTTTCATTTTGGAAGCACATTCCCAAGACACTTAACAATCCTGTCTTGCCACCCGAACTGGGGTGGGGAGGGGAAAGATTTACTTATATAAACCCTCAGGTCTCTCTGTTCCTTCACCCCATTAAAATTATAGCATCTAGCTTATGTTGCCACCACTCATTCTTCCTCCTAAAATGCATTACTTCGCATTTATCCACATTAAACCACATCTGTCATGTGTCTGCCCATTTTATGAGTATATATCCTATATTAATCAGACTGGTAGCTATCAATTTGGTTGAAAGATAGATTAGCAGAAACATGGTCATATACATAATATACATACATATCCGCGTCCACCCTTGACTCCAGGCCTACTGGCGATCTGACTGCATGTCTGTCAGACATCAAGTCCTGGACGAGGGCCAACTTCCTCCAACTCAATGTCAACAAGTCGGAGGCCCTCCTGGTTGGCTCGCGTCAGCGCCTCTGCACCTTAGATTGACAACATCAACATTCAAGGCTGCTCTCTCCACCTCTCGAAGGCAGGAATCTGGGCATCTTGTTTGACCCCGAACTGTCCTTCCTCCCTCATATCCACTCCATAACCATTACTGCCATCCACCACCTCCGCAATATTGCCAGACTCCGCCACTACCTCACCCCCCATGCCACCGAAACACTTATACACGCCTTCGTCACATCTAGGCTCGACTACAGGAACTCTCTCCCCAACCCTCCTATCCCCCAGCTCGGATCCTGACCTGATTGTTCAGCGCCTTGGGACATCCTCCCGACGTGAAAGGCGCTCTAGAAATGTAATGCTATTGTTGTTGTTGTTTAAATAAACTTTACCTTGCAGGCAACAATACCATTTTAATATCTGTAATTGCCCAAGCCTAGTTGACCTGAGAGGTCAAGGTGGGAGTACATCTTCTCTTTGCAATGAGAGGCTTATTGGGTCAATTTCAAGAGTCAATCACAAAATGTCGGTCTAGAATCACACGTAAGCCAAACCAGATAAGGAAGGGAGATTTCCTTTATTTCATGGCAGGATTCTGTCACAGAGCATGGATTGTTGCATGTATAATTCTTCGAATCAGACATTAAACCAAGGTCTTATCTCCCTGTGCAGGTGGATGTCTAAGATTCAAGAAGGGAAAGAAATCCCATTCACAACATCCACTTCAAGTGACATTGCTGTGTTCAAATTGACTGCAGCATTTACCTACAAAATACACAGTCACTACACTTTACAGCAAATCCTCTGAAGTGTTCTGAGACATCCTCTGGACATGAAAGGTGACATATCAAATCACAATTATTATTTTTTATTGATTAGAAGCTGGCAGCTTCATGGATGAGGGTCTTGGCGGCCTGAGAGGTGAGACAGAGGAGGAGCCAGGCACTGTTGCGAAGGTGGGGGAAGGCAGAACAGATCATAGTATGAATGTGGGGTAGAAAGACAGTTGAGGGTCAAACAAGATGCCAAGTTCCTGGACTGGCTCGGTGAGGTGGAGTGTGCAACAATGGATAGAGATACTGCCACTCGATTAGTTGTGGAGGCGTTGACGGGAGCCAATCAGGAGAACCTCGGTCTTGTTAACACTCGACTGGAAAAGCTTAGTTTCATCCAGGACTTGATGTCTGACAAACAATCTGTTAGGACATCAGTTGTTCTGGAATCGAGGGTGGAGGTAGAGATAGAGTTGGGTGTCATCTGCGTACATATGGAAGTTGACGCCATGTCCGTGGATGATGTCACCAAGGGGGAGCATGTACAGGTTGAAGGGCATCAAGAACAGAGCTACACACAAAGGAACACCACACAAGATGTTGCAGGGGCTGGGAGGGAAACCGTTGGGGGAAACAAATTGGAGACGGTGTGAGAGTTAAGACCTGAACCATTCAAGGACAGAACCTTGAAGGTTGAGGCCTGCCTCTCTCTCTCTCTCTCTCTCCCAGGCTGCCGGCCTGCCTCTCTCTCTCTCCCAGGCTGCCGGCTTGCCTCTCTCCCTCTCTCTCTCCCTGCCTGCCGGCCTGCCTCTCTCCCTCTCTCTCTCCCTGGCTGCCTGCCTCTCTCTCTCCCTACCTACCTGTCTCTCCTGTCTCTCCTCCCTTCTGCCGGCAATATCATTGAGAATGCTTCCGTTTTTTTTCACCAAGAAAAGGTCAAAAGTGGGGGGTGCGCCTTATACGCGGAGATATACGGTAGTGGTTCATGGTATCGAAGGCGGCAGAGAGGATGAGGGGGATGTACAAGGAGGCAGCAGGAGCCCTGGTCATAGATGTGACCTTGATCAGAGCAGATGGTCTAGTTAACAGTGACACTACAGTAGGTCATTATCCTAGCACCCTGTCACCCCACCATTTCTGGACAATAATAAGACAATAATAATACATGCATTTGATATAGCACCTCATCGTGTTTTCGAGATATATCAAAGAGCTTCACAGAATATACTGGAAAGTGAATTGACAGTATATTGATAAGACGTGGTATACAATTGCGCACAATGGGGGTTGTTTATGGTTGGAAGTTCCATACGCTTGACTCTCAAGTCACTGACATGGAGAGCTCTTTCAGTTGCTTCTAGTAAACACACGGTTTTGAATAAATCAATGAAATGACTAAAAGCAGACAGACAGGTTTGCAATATTGGAATCTTAGGGTGTGACATCAAACCTCTTGCTTGGAAGTCAATGAAAATAAGTACAATGATAGGACACCAATAGTTGAACTAGAAGCTGACTAACAAGTTATGTGCCACATATTAATGACAAATTATATTCAATTGGAAGAAATGTTGTTTAAGGATTTCTCAAGAAGAAAAAACATAGAAATCAGGATTGTTTTACTGTGTTAGTTTCAAACAAATGCGAGAAGAAACGGAATTTGCTTCTTTTGGGAATGATTTGTGTTTGATGTCGACCATATTGAATAGTGCATAAGTTTAATGTTTCTTGGCATATCCAAGAGTATCGCCCCGAGGTTACATTCTGAATCCTATTTAGAATCATATATACCTCAATAAAACTTCCTCTGAAATAATAATAATAATCATTGTATTTAATATAGGGCCATATCAAATCTTTGAGACGCCTCAAGGAGCCTCACAGAATATGCTGAAATACTGTCTGCTGCTGAGGTTAAAAATACCTATTATTGTTTATAGATCATTTGGGGACCATCCTCATTGCTCCCTTCCACACTGCCTATGCGGCCTACTCAAAACTGAACACACTAGTCACGTTCCATATTGGATCACACAACTTTTCCATGAACATCAACTTTTCATGTCTAGGTAGGAGATGATACACAAATGGTCACATACATTTACAACTTCACAAATTGTGAAATTTGGTTAATTCAATATTGGATAATTGAATACCTCAGTTCAGTTTAATGAACAGAATTGAAAGCTCTGGGAGAAGAGTTGCTTATTATGTTTAGTTTACTGAATAATTTTCCCTGTCTAATTGACTCCACACATCCCTCTCCACTGCCTTTGAGTCCTCTGAACTCCTCCCACTCTGGCCCATCCTCTGCACTCACTCTCCTCCACAACACCCTCTCCACAGCACTCAATGCCCTTGCCCCCCTCACCTCTCGAACCATCTCCTACTGTCGAACCTGGTTCACCAGCCACTTTTGCTTGCTCAAGAGCCAGGTGTGAACTCACTTGGCTCAAATCTGGCCTAATGGTCCACCGGCATATCTGGTTGGACATCATCAAAATTTACCGCTCTGCTCTGGCCTCTGCCAAATCGTCCTTCTACTTCACGATAATCCTGGAGGCGAAGGGCAACCTTGTTCTCAACCACAAACCAGTTCCTCTATCTGTGACCAGGGCTCCCTTTGCCTCCTTGTCCTCCTTAATCTCTCTGCCGCTTTTGACAATGTCGATATGCGAATGACACCCAACTCCATCTTCCTGCCTCTACCCTCAACTCCAGGACTACTACTGTTAGACATCAAGTCCTGGATCAGAGCTAACTTTCTACAGTTGAATGTCAACAAGGCCTTACTGAATGACTTACGCCAGCACCTGCATGCATCAGGCATGGCAGCATCAACCTCCATGGTTACACACTCAACCTCACCAAGCCAGTCAGGAACCAAGGGTTCTTGTTTGACCCTCAACTGTCTTTCCTGCCCCACATCCAAGCAATGACTTGCTCTGACTTTCCCCACCTCCGCAACATTTCCTGACTCTGCCACTACCTCACCCCCAAAGCCTCTGAAACCCTCATCTACGCCTTCATTACATTCTGGCTTGATTATGCAAATGCCTTGCTGGTTGGCCTTCCCAATTCCTCCCTCCACAGGCTGCAGATAATCCAGAACTCTGTGGCCCATGTCCTCTACCGTTCCAAATTCCGTGATCCCATCTCCCTTATCCTGCCCGACTCCATTGGCTCCCCATCATCCAGAGGATCCAATTCAAGATCCCAGTCCTCACATTTAAAGCCCTCCACAACCTTGCCCCACCCTACATCCATGACCTCCTATCCGCTTACCAACCTACCCGCCCCCTCCATTCAGCAGGCTCTGGCCTGCTCCATGTTCCCCAACCCACCTGCCCAATCATTGGTGGCCTTCAGCTACTCTGCCCCCAACCTCTGGAACTCCATCCCGAAGTCCCTCCACCTCGCCCCCTCCCTGGCCTCTTTCAAGCCTCTCCTCAAGACTCTCCTCTTCGATGGTCCCATCAGCAACTCCTTCCCCCACGCCCCCCACTCCCCCCGGTTCTCAGCTCGGGTCTGAATCCTGATGTGAAAGGTGCTATTAAAATGTAATTTTGTTGTTGTTGTTAAGTAGGAGCCTGGTCGTCAGTCTCAGCAGATCACTTTTCCAGAGGTAATAATCACCTCCAATTAAAAAAAAATTACTTGATCACTCGCTTCACGACTGTGGAATACTGTTGTGTGCCATTGGCTGCCACATTTCGCCCACAAAAATATACAATCATTTCACCTTACAGTAGAATTTATACTGCTTTTTTTTAGTTGAACACCGTTGCATTTTAGTTGACATAATCGATTGGAATATCTTGCCATTATTAAGATGTTTATAAATGAAGTAGATAATAATAATATTCCTTACATTTGATATAGTGTCTTTCACTTCAGGAGGATGTCCCAAAACGTTTCACAGGATATTCTTTAAGTGGATTGACTGTGTATTCTTAGGTGAATGTAGCAGCCAATATACGAACAGCAATGTCCCACAAACAGCCATGGAGTGAATGACCAATTTTATTTGGAGGATTGTTGGCCAGGACACCAGGAGTTATCTTTTCCTCTTTTCATTTTGTATGTTCTGAAGCCTTTTGAGACATCTCGGAGACATGGTAAGCGATATATTAAATGCAAAGATTATTATTAAGTCCTTATGTGATATAAGATCCCAGGGCATATTTGAGTATATTTTTCTTGGCTTACTCTGAGCTCCTTGCACGGCTCTAGTTGAATTGTGGGGTCCTGTAGCTCAATAGTTAAGAGCATTCGCCTTATAACCAAAAGCTGGGTTCGATTTAAGGCAGGGCGAAACCTTAGAAAGTTTCCTTACTTCTTAAGCGCTATATGAAATGCATGGATTATTATTATTATTATTAATCCTGATACATAACAAAAATATAGACTGATTACTCTAAAAACATTTCTTATTCCAACTCATCGGCATTAGTTGTGTTGTGTTGTGATGTCTTAGGACATCCTCCCGAAGTGAAAGGCACTCTATAAATGTAATTTTGTTTTTGTTAGATCAAATAACTATTTCCCCACCATCTTCTTAAAGACAATTCACAAAAGACATACAATCGATTTTTTTATTCCTCTTTTTGAATAAGAAAAGTTCTTGAAATGGGACCTCAGGTTAACTGAAAGTTGATATTTGGTGGTAAGGATGTACAGCAACAACAGTAACAACAACTTTGATTTATATAGCGCCCTTCATGCTGGACGGCGTCTCAGAGCGCTTCACAATAGCGGATCCCGGGATCGAGCCAGGGGCATGTGTAGAAAGGTGACCAAAGGCGTGGTCAAAGAGAAAGGTCTTCAGCTGACCTGAAGCTGAGAAAAGAGGGGATGAGGCGAAGGTAGTGAGGAAGGGAATTCCAGAGCTTCGGGGCATAGTGGCTGAAGGCACAGCCGCCGAGGTTGGAGCGGAGGATTCGGGGGACATGGAGGAGGCCAGACCCAGTGGAGTGAAGGCAACGCGAGCTGGTTTGAGGAGAGAGGAGGTCAGAGAGGTAGGGAGGTGCAGAGGAGTGGAGGGATTTGAAGACAAGGGTGAGGATCTTGAAGTCGATCCTCTCGGGGATAGGGAGCCATGGATTGAACCACTGTCATGGATTGAAGCAACCAATTTATTATTGTTTGTTTCTTGAGGGATTATTATCAGGCATGTGGAGTAAGGAAAGTTGCCAAGGTTTTGCCCTGCCAGGAATCAATCCAGGTCTATTGCTAACCACTGAGCTACAGGACTCCACTTAACTATGTCTCACCTCCTCCACCTTCCCCTAAAACTCCCCGAACCTGTGCGCAACCTAGGCGTCAGTTTCAAACCCCAACTGTCCTTCCTTCCCCACATCTGGTCCCTCACCAGCACCGTCTTCTTCCACCTCCGACGGATCATCCGTCTCCGGCAATACCTCACCCTAAAAGCTGCCGAAACCCTGGTCTATCACTTTGTCACCTCTTGGTTGGACTATTCAAATGCACTCCTCGCCGGTCTCCCCTTCACCACAATCCATAAAATCCAGCTCATTCAGAACTCTGCCACCCGCGTTCTCACCCGCATCAACTTCGCTCACGTATTACCCCAGTCCTTGAACAGACTTCACTGGCTCCCTGTCCCGGAGAGGATCAATTTCAAGATCCTCACTCTTGTATTCAAATCCCTCCACTCCTCTGTACCCCTCCTACCTCTCTGACCTCCTCTCTCCTCACAACAGCACCTGCTGCTTTCGCTCTACTGGGTCTGGCCTTGTCCCTGAATCCTCCATTCCACTGTCAGGGGCCATGCCTTCAGCCACTATGCCCCGAGACTCTGGAACTCCCTTCCTCAATCCCTTTGCCTTGTCCCCTCTTTTCCCATTTTCAGGTCACGACTGAAGACCTTTCTTTTTGACCGCGCTTTTGGTCACCTTTTTCCCCCTCCCACTGGCTCGGCCCCGGGGTCCATTACTGTGAAGCGCTCTGAGACGCCATCTGGCATGGAAAGTGCTATATAAATTCAAGTTTTTGTTGTTCATATGAAAAACGCTATATCAGATGGAAGGATTATTAAAGCAACAACTAATTACATTTATAAAGCACCTTTCACATCAGAAGAACATTCCAAGGCACTGGACAATCAAGGATTTGCACCCGAAATAGGCGTTGGGATCATTAGGGGTAGTGGCTAGGGCTAGGAGGGTGACTGACAAAGTGGAATTACTTGAGACGTGCATTGAAGGAGGCAAGGGAGTGATCAAGTCATAGGAACTGTGATGGGTGGAGTTCCAAAGGGTGGGGGCAGAGAGCGGAGGAAGCCAACAGGTCTGGATGGAGTATCAGGACACATAGGAAAAGGCAGGGAAATGGGATTAGAAGATGTACCGTACCACCATCTAATAAACTGGCTTCATTGGCTAATGGCCTCCTTCTGTTTCTATGGGGCTTGAGAGTGTTTAGCACTTGTGTAACTACCCCAAATCGCTACAAGATTCAGCAGTGATTCTCAGGGGAGAAAGAACGACCAAAGTGTGTTCAAATAGAAATGAAACAAATAGTAACCGGAAACAACTAAGGGGTGAAATTCTGTACCAAACTTTAATGATGTCAATGAAGAATTCATTGAGAAACTTGCAGTAAGAAAACAGTGCAGACATTGTTTCATGTCTGTTAGGTTATGGGGAGAGAGAGGGACAGTGGGATTGAGTTGCTCTATTCTAGTCTGTGCCATTCGGCACAGACTAGATGGGCCGAATGGCCTCCTTTTGTGCCGTAAAATTCTAATGATTCTATGATTATCTGTTTTTATTCGCTTTTGTGATGCAGACATCCTGAGCTCCGGCATTGTTTGGGATTAAAGTGAAAGTGCAGACACAATGGGCAGAATGACCCCTTTTGTGCTGTAAAACTTCCGATGATTCTACCATCAACTCCTTTCTCAAGCTACTGAAGGGTCATTTGATTAAGAAAGGGAATGAAAGCTAAGGATAGTATGAGAAAGATAGTGTCTACAGAAGGCTATTAATCCAGACCTGTCAGACCACAGGAAAGTCATCTGTAAGTCATATCCAGTCACTGTTGAAGAAAGCAAAACGATAATAATCCTTACATTTAATATAGTGCTTTATCACATCATTGAGACGTCTCAAAGAGCTTCACAGGATATGCTGTAAAGTGAATTGACTGTATATTTTGTGAACAAAACGCAACAGCCAATTGCGCACAGAAGTGTCCCACAAACAGTTAGAAAAATAAAATGTGTAGACTTTGCAGCTCAATTATCCTGATTTGGGGTCAGGAGAAATTTGAGCGTTTACACTTTTTGATATAACTACAGTAGTTACGTTTTTCAACTCTCTCCTCTCTCTCTGTCTCTCTCATGTGACAATCGGTAAAGGGGATTCTGTGACAATGTAAACTGTTTTCCACCAATCGTAAGCAATGGACTTAATGAGCCAATAGTCTTCTCCTTTTGTATATTATGTGGTGTAAGTATCCCAGGGCATAATTGAGTATATTTTACTTGGCTCACGCTGAGAACCTCGCCCATATCCAGTTCAATCCTGATAAATGACTAACATACAGGCTGATTACTCTAAAAACATTTTCTTATACCAGCTCATCTGTGTTGGTTGCATTACTACGTCACAGAATCCTTCCCCACCATCTTCTTCAAAATGAATCACAAAAGACTCATAGTTTACTGTTTTTGTATACTTTGCGATATAAAATTGTTCATCATTCTGTCTAGCTGCCTTCTTGTGATTTTTGTACATCCCTTCCATGCATCCTACCTACGTATCCTACCAGAGATAGATTGTTGTAATGGAATGTGCATTCTCTCCCTGGAGGAACCGTTCCAGTTACCTAATTCCAGAAGTATTAGGTGCAGGTTGCCAAAACCCAAGGCTTAGGGCCTGCGTTGGGGCATTGGTGGAGTTTAACCAGCTAAATCTGTATATGTTACTGTCTGCGTGCTTTTCTGCTGCTTGTCCAGCTAGGACCACCATTAGTGCTTTAGCTATCACTGGCTTTCCCATGCGCTGTAGCTTGTGTCTTGCAAGTGATTGGAAATGGAAGACTTTGAAAGTAATTAATAGAATTTGAGGTCAGTAAGATTTGGTATCACCCACAAAATATACAGTCAATTCATTTTACAGTATATTCTGTGATGTGCTTTGAGACATCTTGAAGAAATAATAATATCAGATGCATGGATTATTATTATTATTCGTTTTCAGATAGAGACACACAATTGTGGTTCTGAAATAATTCGAGGATCTCAAGAGCAATAATAATAATAATCCCTGCATCTTATCATGTCTTCAAAATTCACAGATATATAAATATATAAAACTCTGGACTCTTGGGAAAGGAGAACTGTCCAGCTAAAAACATTTCTAAGCTCACAATCTCAACTACTATAGTTTGTTTTCACTTGAACAGGTTTTTAATGACTTGGGACTGGCTGTCCCTTAAGCAGTAGCTATACTGCTTTTAGGAATGCGCTCATCAGAGCTTGGCCTGGTGAGAAACAGAACTGAAGTACCTTCCATGATGGAGAAAATTAAAATTGTTGCTGTTTATCCACAAGCTGACTATCTGCATGTCCACTTATCTGTATTGGGGTCTACTGTAGGAAATGGAGGCAGAGTTGCAAAATACTGGCAACCCCCACAACCCATGCACAACACATACATCTGTGCTCAAGGTTGACAGGGATGTGGTTTAGCCATGCAGTTTCAAAACCTTGTGAAGTTAAGTGCTTAGAATTACAGTGCAGGGTTGGAGTCAAAGAGATGAAGAGATACTAATAGAAACCCAGAACAAGAATTAAACACTCTGAATCAGAGAGGGAAGGGCAGATACAGTGTCTGGAATGGGAGTGTAATGCCTGATTTGGATAATTTTTTAGTTAACACAACAGCTAATTATCCACACAGTTTGCTTATCCACAATGAAGCTGGTCCCAATTGTGTTAATTGGCTGTCTACTGTGCTCTTTCAAGTACATATATTTCCCATTTTTACATATATTGTTTGGTTCCCTTTGAAACTAATGCTAACTACTTCCTTCATCAACAACAGGTAGTAATTTTGCTCCATAATGTATAATGCAAACTTATTTTGTAACCTATATATTTCCTCAATGAATAGCCTCAATTGCTGGTCCATTTTAAGCAGGTAGCACTTTTTGCCTATGAGTCGGAAGGCTATGGGTTCAAGCCCCATATTGGGATTTTGAATTTAGAAGGCTAGGCTGACATTCCAATTAAGTTGGGGGAGGTGAGTGGGTGTCCTCCAGATGAGATGTTAAACAGAGATCATGTTTGCCTGTTCAGGAAGATTTTAAAGATTTCATGATTTGAAAAGTGGAGCTAATTTCTCCCACTACTGTATTTTGGCCAATAATTTCCTAAATAAAATGTAACCGCTCTCATTGTGACTGTTTGTTGGACATTGCTGATTACAAATTGGTTGCTGCATTTGCCTACAAAGTACACATTACAGTAGTACGTGTGAAGTGCTTTGAGACATCCACTCGAAGTGAAAAGCAGGCGCCCTATCAAATGCAAAGATTATTTATTTCCAAAGCTTTCATCTCAAAGCATTTTACAATACTTGCTGTTGTGTAATGACTGTGCATTTGCTGAGAGCCACATGCCACAAACAACCATGAAAAAATGATTCATTTTGTTAGCACACCTTGAAAACATTCTTCTCTTTTCAAATATAGTCTTTTTTTTTATATCCATCTGAACATATAGATGCAACCTCAGTTTAATATTTGCTCTAAAGGACAATACTTTTGAAAATAAGTGCTCCCTCCTGCCATTCCCACTTCGATTATCTCTGCCCTTACTATTCTCTTCTCTCTTGACAGCTGTACCTCATTCGGAATAGTTTCACAGCTTCTTATGTCATCAAATTGGACATTTTTCACAAGTGAGACAAAATTGTCAGAGTTGGCGGACAAACGACACCACGCTGCCGTCTGGAAGGATGTCAGGGCCTTGGAGAAGGTGAAGAGGAGATTTATAAGAATGATACCAGGGATGAGGGACTTCAAATATATGGAGAGATAGAGAGGGGAGATTTAGGAGAGGTGTTCAAAATTATGAGGGGTTTCGATCAAGTAGATAAGGAGAAATAGTTTCCTCTGGCAGGTGTGGACACAGATTTTAGATGAGTTTTTTTTAATCCAGAGTGGAATGCACCATTTTAAAAAGGGTGGGGGAGGCAGATTAGAGTGAGACTGATAGGATAGCTCTTTCAAATAGCCGGCAAAGGCACAATGGGCTGAAAGGCCTCCTTCTGAGCTGTAAGATTCTATGATTCTGAGCGATACTGCCAAATCAGTTAACTTCAGGTTCTCATAAATCATACTTAAATTGTGGACCACTTCTAGATTACTGTGTGCATTTCTGGAGGCGGGGCCTGGATAGACCCCTTAGATGTAATGCAGAGAGCAACACAGGATATTCTAAATGTTAAGAGATATGAGCTGTGAGCAATTAGACAAACTAAGGCTCTTCAGTCTTGTGAATTTTCAGTAAATGCAGAGCGATGCTTTTGGATGTGTAAAATAAGAGGACACAAGTTGCACAGAGTAATTTCAGGATAGATCTAACAAGACCTATATCAAATGCAAGGATTATTATCATTATTTGATTCTATAGACACCAGGAAGTATTTCTAGTTCATTACAACCTGGAGTAGGTCACCATGAAGGATGGTTGAGATGAGTCAGCTGAATTACAATAATAGCTTGTTGCTGTGGTAGGGGGGGGGGGGGGTATCTGGGGATAGATCAATGACCCGAAGGGTATTCTTCATCTGAACCTCGCTTGGAATCTAGTGACTGGACAGCTTTGGGGGCGATATCACAAATCTTGAAAGTCGCTCTGTAAATGTAATTTTGTTGTTGAATAGTATCATGGATCTTTAACGTCCACCCGAACAGGCACACATCATGTCATGTATGTTCTCTTTCTCTCCTTTTTCTCTCTCTCCCCTCGGCCTCTTTTCCAACAACAACAAATTACACTTATAAAGCGCCTTTCACGTCGGGAGGACGTCCCAAGGCGCTGCACAGGAGGCGTGTGACCCGAGCTGGGAGGGGAGTGTACGGGAAGGGGTGAAACACGTAGGGGAGGTCGAAAAATTCTGGGTGGAACAAAAGGCACGGTCGAAGAGGAAAGTCTTCAAACCGGCCTTGAAAGAGGAAAGGGAAGAAACGAGACGGAGGGATTGGGGGATGGAATTCCATAGGGTCGGAGCAGAGAAACTGAAGGCCCGGCCTCCGATGGTGGGGCGGTTCGGGCGGTTTCCAGCGTTTGTTTCTCATTCCCTCTGAACTCTCTCTCTCTAGCATCTTTGTTTATCGTTCCCAAACTCTCGCTTACTTCTCATCTCCCCTCTCTGCCCCCTTAGTTTCTCAAAATCTCTTCCTTCCCTCCACCCTCTTTGTTCATCGTATCCTCTATCTCCTCTGATCCGCTCTCAGATCCTCCCTCCTTCTTGCCTGTGTTTTCTCTCGTAATCTCTGCCCCCCTTTATTTCTCATTCCCCCCTCTCTCTATTCCCCCCATTGCTGCTCATTCTCTCTCTCTCTCTCTCTCTCATCGCTTCTCATTCCCCCCCTCTCTCTACCCCCATTCCCTCACTCTACCTTCATTATTTCTCATTCCCCCCTCTTTGTTTCCCATTCCCTCATTCCCTCTCTCTCTACCCCCATTGCTTCTCATTCTCTCTCTCTCTCCTCTCATTGCTTCTCATTCCCCCCCCTCTCTCTCTCTCTCTCTCTACCCTCTTTGTTTCCCATTCCCACCCCCCCCCCTGATCCCTCCCATCCCTCTCTGTGTCACTGTTGACTCTGTGTCCCGGAAGCCTTGCCCTGTGGCTTGGCTTGGCTGTGAGAGGTGTGTGTGTTGATGCTGTCTCTGGCTGTGGCTGGTGAGATGTGTGGGGCCAGCGCTGGGCTGCTCGGCCCCTCACCCAGGACTGCGACACTGTGAGAGAGAGGAGAGAGGAGGGGAAGGGGAGAGGTCTCTCTCTCTCTCCCTCTCTCTCCCAGTCTCTCTCTCTCTTGCCTCTCTCTCTGTGTGTCTCTCTCTGTGTGTGTCTCTCTCTTGCCTCTCTCTGTATCTCTCCCTCTGTGTCTCTCCCATTGTGTGTGTGTGTCTGTGTGTCTCTCAGTGTAGGAGAGGAGGGGAGAGGTCCCTCTCTCCCAGTCTCTCTCTCTCTGTGTCTCTCCCATTGTGTGTGTGTGTGTGTCTGTCTGTGTGTCTCTCAGTGTAGGAGGGGAGAGGAGAGGAGGGGAGAGGTCCTTCTCTCCCTCTCCCAGTCTCTCTCTCTGTGTCTCTCTCTTGCCTCTCTCTGTGTCTCTCTCTTGCCTCTCTCTGTGTCTCTCTCTTGCCTCTCTGTGTCTCTCTCTTGCCTCTCTCTCTGTGTGTCTCTCCCTCTGTGTCTCTCCCAGTGTGTGTGTGTCTGTGTGTCTCTCAGTGTAGGAGAGGAGGGGAGAGGTCCCTCTCTCCCTCTCCCAGTCTCTCTCCCTCTGTGTCTCTCCCTCTGTGTCTCTCTCTTGCCTCTCTCTCTGTGTGTCTCTCCCTCTGTGTCTCTCTCTTGTCTCTCCCTCTGTGTCTCTCCCAGTGTGTGTGTCTGTCTGTGTGTCTCTCAGTGTAGGAGGAGAGAGGAGAGGAGGGGAGAGGTCCAGTCTCTCTCTCTGTGTCTCTCTCTCTGTGTGTCTCTCCCTCTGTGTCTCTCCCAGTGTGTGTCTGTCTGTGTGTCTCTCAGTGTAGGAGGGGAGAGGAGAGGAGGGGAGAGGTCCCTCTCTCCCAGTCTCTCTCTCTCTGTGTCCCTCTCTTGCCTCTCTCTGTGTGTCTCTCCCTCTGTGTCTCTCCCAGTGTGTCTCTCTTGCCTCTCCCTCTGTGTCTCTCCCTCTGTGTCTCTCTTGCCTCTCCCTCTGTGTCTCTCCCTCTGTGTCTCTCTTGCCTCTCTCTCTGTGTCTCTCCCTCTGTGTCTCTCTTGCCTCTCTCTGTGTGTCTCTCCCTCTGTGTCTCTCCCAGTGTGTCTCTCTTGCCTCTCCCTCTGTGTCTCTCCCTCTGTGTCTCTCTTGCCTCTCCCTCTGTGTCTCTCCCTCTGTGTCTCTCCCAGTGTGTGTGTGTGTCTCTCAGTGTAGGAGGGGAGAGGAGGGGAGGGGAGGGGGCTTCTCCTCCAGCTTCTCTCGTTTGACTCTCAGCCCCGAGGTCCTCTCCATGAGCCTCTCTCAGGATGTCGGGGAAACATTACAAAGGGCCTGAGGTCAGCTGCTGCATCAAGTATTTCATATTCGGATTTAACATCATCTTCTGGGTGAGTAGGGGCTCTGGGCGCTGTGTGTGTATGTGTGTCTGCACAGCTGTCCCTCTATATGATGGGTGTGGGGTAGGGATTGTTATTAGGAGAGTGTGTGTCTGTGTGTTGGGGAGTGTGTGTTGTGGGTGTGTGTGTGTGTTGGGGAGAGTGTGTTGTGGGTGTGTGTTTTGGTGGGTGTTGTGTGGAGAGTGTGTGTTGTGGGGAGTGTGTGTTGTGGGGTCTGTGTGTGTGTTGGGGAGAGTGTGTTGTGGGTGGGTGTGTGTGTGTCGTGAGTGTGTGCTGTGGGGAGAGTGTGCTGTGGGTGTGTGTTTTGGTGGGTATTGCGAGTGTGTGTTGTGAGGAGAGTGTGTTGTGGGTGTGTGTAGTGGGGAGTGTGTGTTATGGGGAGTGTCCTGTGGGTGTGTGTTTTGGTGGGTGTTGTGTGGAGAGTGTTGTGGGGAGTGTGTGTTGTGGGGAGTGTGCTGTGGGTGTGTGTTGTGGACACTTGTGTTGAAGGCCAGGCTGGGAAACACGGTGGAATGGCGGGCTTGGGGAGTAAAGGATTCTACGCTTACTCGAGCGATGATGGTGTTTCGGTGACAGATTTGTACAACAGGGTCTTTGTGTACAGCGGTGGGTGGGAGGGAGACCAGGGATCTTGAGTGCAATGACATGATGCTGAATGTAACCTTTGAAACATCAACAGAAATGACATTTGTGTCGCTCCTTTCACGTCGGTTGGACGTCCCAACGCGTCCACCACTCAATGTTTTACATCAGTGGATCATTGACAAAAACATTTGGAAGCAAATCGGGGTAGGGCTCTGGTCTGGTAGAGCTATTCTGATTCTCTAACTCTTCCTATTTGCGGGCCGGAATAATCACATTCGGCTGTTTCGCACCTCAAACCCGAAGTCCATGGTTTGGAACCACCCGTGCCCATTTAAAATGTTTTTGTTCACAGTGGCTTTCCAGATCATTGTGTATTTGTGATAAGATAAACGGGGTTAAGGGTCATGTGTGTTGTAACATCACCCAAATGACAGCAAGGTTTTGACTGTTTGGCAATCTTTGCTGCCTTTTGAATATCAGCCTCTTGTTATTTATTGACAAGTGCTGGTGGGCGAGGTAGCTGAATGTCACAGTCTTGGTGTCTCAGTCACTGGGTATCCGAATATCTACAATGTCTTCTACCTTCAAGTTTAACAACTCCCGACTACAGAATACCTACAGAATACCTCTCTCTTTTCCCTCTTCAAATGGGTCCTGTATTTTTTTGCAACTTACGTGGGGGTGTAATGCCTTTCGCATAGGATAACATCTCAAAATGCTTGACAGACATGGTGCTGGGTGGGCATCAGTGGGTGAGAAGGAATGAGGCAAGTGATTGTAAGGCATTATTGAAAAGGTAGATTTTCAAGAACTTATTGAGAGTGGGGTTTGAACCTGATGCCAACTGTCCTTCCTCCCCCACATCCGGTCCCTCACCAGCACCGCTTTTTTCCACCTCCGACGTATTCCCCGTCTCCGGCAATATCTCGCCCCCAAAGCCGCTGAAACTCTGGTCCATACCTTTGTCACCTCTCGGCTGGACTACGCAAATGCCCTCCTCGCTGGTCTCCCCTCCACCACAATCCATAAAATCCAGCTCATTCAGAACTCTGCCGCTCATGTTCTCACCCGCACCAAACTTCGCTTCCCTATTACCCCAGTCCTTGCCAGACTTCATTGGCTCCCTGTCCCAGAGAGGATTGATTTCAAGATCCTCATTCTTGTCTTCAAATCTCTCCAATCCTCTGCACCCCCCTACCTCTCTGACCTCCTCTCCCCCCAAAACAGCACCTGTTGCCTTCACTCCTCCAGTTCCGATCTCCTTGAACCCGAATCCTCCGCTCCATCATCGGCGGCCGTGCCTTCAGCCACTACGCCTCAAAGCTCTAGAACTCCCTTCCTCACTCCCTTCACCTCGCTCCCTCTCTTCCAAGTTTCAGGTCTCGGCTCAAGACCTTTCTGTTCGACCTCAGCTTCGGTCACCCTTATCCCCCTCCCCCTGGCTCGGGCCCGGGATCCATCATTGTGAAGTGCTCGGAGACGCCATCCAACGCGCTATATAAATCAAAGTTGTTGTTATTGTCGCAAAACGCTTCACAGTATATAAATATGCTGTTTTCAATCAGTTGGACTTTGAGAATAGTGTGTAGTATATACTGTAAATTGTAGTGACGACAAATATTATAGGTGAACACCTACATTTCAGTCTTTTCCAATGAAGATTGTAGCCAAATACTGTAATAGGTACAGTTACTGTGGCTGCGTGATCCTTGCTCTATCTCAACATTTGCTTGGCAGAAATTTGAAAGTGTTGTGTACAAGGCACCTGGGCTAGATGAGACTCAAGAGTGGAATCCTTGAAGAATTGATGGGGAAATTAGTACTGAGTCTGATGTGCTTTGAAGTTCCAAGTACTGTATACAGGAATTGTGCAGGATGAATAAGAGGCCTTATTTCACTCAGGATTTGTTTGCATTTCTGGCCTTGGTTGTAGGCCTGTCAAACATAGGAAATCGTGCGTACTTGTTAAAAGGCCTAAAAGCAGACTTGAGAAGTGGTTACTTGATTAGATACCAATGGTTCTAATCTACAAAAATGGCCACCATGGTAACCTGACCACAAAACCTGACTGAAATTGTAATGAATGTTTTGAACAAGGATTCAGATCAGACAGACACCTGATCAACAAAATGTACCACTTATAAATGTGATTATGTTTTTCTACAGTATTTTTGTTTGGTACTTTGCCTAATGTTATACTGTAGTATAATCCCAACACTTTTGAGACATATCAACAACCTGATAAGGCTTTATATCAAATGCAAGGATTATTATAATAATACTCCATTCGTTTGATATAGTCACATCTATCTAGACAACAACAACAAAATTACATTTATAGAGCGCCTTTCACGTCGGGAGGACGTCCCAAGACGCTTCACAGAATGTACTGTTAAGTGAATTGACTGTATATTTGTGGGCGAAATGTTGCGGCCAGTTGTGCACAGCAGTCTCCGACAATCATGGATTGAAATGAACAATTTATTAACGAGAGACCTGGATTCAATTCCCAGCAGGTCGAAACCTTGGGCAAGTTTCCTTACTCCACACGCTTGATAATAATCCCTTTAAAAAAATCCTTGCATTTGATATAGCGCTTTTCACGTCTTCCAGTCATCTCAAAGCACTTCACAGAATATACTGTAAAGTTAATTGACAATGTATCACCTGCTTCATTTGGCATCCTGAACACAACACTGCCCCAAGTTTTTTTTTTGTCAATTTTCCAAACACAACTTAGTAATGCTCAAAACATTTCTGAGAATAGAATCTTATAAAATCAGCGGCTCCTGTCCACTTATTATTTATAGAAAACTGCCTCTTGTGTAAGACCCCACTGGTCAGTCAGGGTTCATTCTCAATGCATATAACTGACAAGCTCTGGTTGACATTCTGTTGCCATGTGTTATTGTCCTTGGAGTTGATTTAAGCTTATTTCAACAAGTTTGAGTCATCACTCAGCCAATTTATACAGTTGGGTGGAAAAAAATGCTTCAAAAGTAAACTATAATATAAATGGTGTAAATTGACTTCTGTATCAGATTGGCTCCATTGGTAGCTTTTACCTCAGAAGTTTGGGTGGATTCCATTTTATTTGGATCAGCCGGGGGTGTCTATGACACATGCAAAAACCCATCATATGACCACACTTAAAAGAATCCAAACCAATCTTGAGATTTCCAGGCATCCCACCTACACATGGAAATCCCAGAGATAGATTGTTGGAATGCGCACTCTCTCTCTGGACATCATGCTTAGCTAATTCTAATGAAGTGAGTGAATACAAGGCTGCCCTGTAGGAAACTGATTACTGTTTCATCCCACACTTGTGAATTTGAATACGTTCCTGATAACAGTAGCTGACTAAGTGTAAAATTAGGACATTCCTTTCATATAATTGTTTCAGATAGATTACGTTAGAATTTATTGTATTTCAGCAATATGGAGTCCTATACTTCAGTGGTTAAGAGAACTTGCCTTCCAAGTGAGAGACCTGAATTCGATTCCAGGCAGGTCGGAACTTTGGGAAAGTTTTCTTACTCACATGCCTAATAGTAATCCCTCAAAGAAAACTAATAATAGTGGTCACTCAATCCACAACTGTTTGTGGGACACTGCTGTGTACAATTGGCTGCCGCGTTTCATCCACAAATATAGTCAATTCACTTTACAATATATTCTGTGAAATGCTTTGAGACGTCTAGAAGATATGAAAAATGCTATATCAAATGCAAAGATTATAATTATTAAGGATTTAAAATTGATTTCAAATTTTGGGCGACTGCAGTGCGGTTCACTAACTAACTATAGTTTCACAGTCACTGACAATACAGTATTACAGCCACTGAAATTATGTTATAATGCAACATTTTAGTGACTGACAATTGCGCACAGCAGTGTCCCACAAACAGTTCCAATGGATTGGAAGATCGCAAACATCACACCATTATTTAAGAAGGGTGGGAAAGAAAAGATGGAGAATTTTTGATCAGTTAGTCTGATATTGGTGATAGGGAAAATTCTAGAATCCTTGATTAAGGATGTTGTAGTGGGGTACTTAGAGGATCACAATATAATTAGACAAAGTCAACATGACTTTACAAAAGGGAAGCCATGCTTGACAAATCTTTTAGATTTTTTTGAGGACATATCAAGTAGATTGGATAGGGGGGCATCAGTGGATGTAGTGTATTTGGATTTCCAAAAGGCATTCGATAAGGTGACGCACAAAAGGTTGATCCAAAAGATAGGGGCCCATGGAATTTGGGGAAATATATTAACATGGATTGAAGAATGCCTAACGGGAAGGAAACAAAGAGTAGGGATAAATGGGTCCTTCTCAGGTTTGCGGGATGTGACGAGTGGAGTGCCACAAGGATCAGTGCTTGGGCCTCAACTATTTACAATCCACATTAATGATCTAAATAAGGACATTGAACTTAAAATATCCAAATTCATGGATGACACTAAACTAGGAGGGAGAGTAAACACCAAGGATGACATTTTTAAAAATGCAGCGCAATACAGATAGGCTAGGTGAGTGGGCAGGTAGGTGGCAGATGAAATATAATGTAGGGAAGTGTGACGTCATCCACCTAGGGGGTAAAAACAGTGGAGCAGATTATTTTTTAGAAGGGGAGAGACTAAATAGTGTTAGCGTTCAGACGGACTTGTGTGTCCTTGTACACCAGTCACAAAAAGTTAGTCTGCAGGTACAGCAGGCAATTAGGAAGGTTGAGCAATCTAGGTCTATATTCTCTAGAATATAGAAGAATTAAAGGTGATCTTATAGAAACATATAAGATTATTAAGGGGCAAGATAGAGTAGATAGTGGGAGATTTTTTCCCTGGTTGGAGAAACTATAACCAGGGGTCACATTCTTAAAATTAGGGTTCAGCCCTTTTGCACTGAGTTGAGAAAAAACTTCTTCACTCAGAGGGTAGTGAATTTATGGAATTCGCTACCCCAAAGCGCTGTAGATGCTCAGTCGTTGAATATATTCAAGACTGAGATTGATAGATTTCTTGTGGATGAAGGGATTAAAGGATATGGGGATAAGGCGAGTAGGTGAAGTTAGAATAGATCAGCCATGATCCTATTGAATGGCGGTGCAGGCTCAAGGGGCCGAATGGCCTACTCCTGCTCCTAATTCTTATGTTCTTATTACACTACAATATGACAGCCACTCAATTAACACGAGCCACAGACTAACCAGTCGCAAGAGCCATAGCAACTGGAGTATCTCAAAATCCTTTTCATGTTGTACGGTACTTTGTTTGACGTACTGACTTCTTTCAGGGATGTGCAGCTGGAAGAGGTTAGTTACAGTGTTTGACACCCGCCCCCCCCTCCCACCCACACACACACCCTTAATATGAGGCCATTATTCATATGAAAAAGCTTAAGATTCAGAATATTTTATTTTTTCTTAGAGTTGGAGATCACAGTAAAGGTTTTGACCTATAGGTACGATGGGTTATCTGTATGGGATTTGGTGATAGGGTTTCCCAGTGTCAGAGATGGAGATGAAGCCATCACAGTCCAGCTGTTGATCTACTGCAGTTTCTCTCTGTTCGTCAGCCGTAACCGGAAATTCTGGACACTGTCAGAACCGGGAAAGGCATCTTGAATTCCTATAGCATATGTTATTTTTCTTTCGATTTGGGAGTTCTGGGGCTGCAAGCAATTCAACAATAACAACAACAAAATTACACTTGTTTAGCGCCTTTCACGTCAGGAGGACGTCCCAAGGCACTAGACAGTCATTGTTTCAGACCAGAGCTGGGGACAGGGAGGGTGGAGGGAAAGGGGGGGATTTGGGGTGACTGATAGGACCGTTGAAGAGGAGGGTCTTGAAGTGGGACTTGAAGTTCAGTGGGATGTAAACCATTACCACAGAAACACTAGAGATTCAGCACAGCTGGATGGATGAAATCAGTTGCTTACATCATCATTTCCACATCGTTCACTGTGGTTAGTATTTCTTTATCTGACTAGAAAGAAAGCCCTGGCTCTTCTCTTGTATTCTATACTTGTGTTTTGCTGTAGAGATTATTTGAGATTTTTTTTAATGTTCTTTGTTTGTATTTGAGAGTGTGGGAGGGGGAGGACGGTTGGCTCTTATTATAATAATAATCCATAGATTTGGTATAGGATCTTTCACATCAGGTTGACAACTCTTTGCCTCAACAGGATTTTTTGAAAAGTGCCTATATTGTACAGGCAGATCAAGATCAAGTATAGTGTGGTCTAGATGTAGGTCACAGCTTCATCTACTATTGTCCTGACTGCAAAATAGTGGCCTTCCTCATGGTCATCCCAAATTGTGGCCATTCCTCATGCTTACTTGTGAACCTGCTTTGTATGGTCCTGAATAAGAATCCTATTAGGACCCGATTCTGCATGGTTTCATGCTTGTGCCTTACAGCAACAACAACAAAATTACATTTGTATAGTGCCTTCCATGTCGGGAGGAAGTCCGAAGTCGGTGCCTTAAAAATAAACGTCTTGCAGCATTTTGCAGTGGCAGGGGGCGGAGGGTGAGTATGGTGGAAGGGAGAAGGGGAGGTGACCATAGGCACGGACAGAAGAGGCAAGTTTGAAGATGGGTTTTGAAGTCGTACAGAGAGAGAGCAAGATGGAAGCCTTGAGGGAAAGTTGCAGACGTTCGTGGTGTAGAGATGGAAATCCAGAGTTAGCTGAGCAGAGTAGATGGGCAGAGGAATTGGGCTTATGGAGCTGAGCTTACATAGACTCTATTCCAGTGGTTCCCATCCTTTTTTTGCTGCGACCCAAATTAGCCTCCAACCGGTCCTCCAACCACTAGGGGACGAAATCACGACTGAAGCGAAGCTCAGCCAAAATGTTATCTCCGTCTCTTTTGGGACTCAGCGCAACTTGTAAGTACGCTCTTTCCTACAAATTGGTCAGTGGTGTTGCCTCAGGCGCTTTTTTTCGCATTAAAAAAGCATTTTGAACATTAAAAAAAAAAACAATTTCTGATGACCCTTTGTAACCCAACTGAGGACCTCCGTGACCCTGATATGGGTTGGGACCCAAGGATGGGAACCACTGCTCTATTCATTAGAACCTTTGTCGACAGCAAGTAACGTACTGTAACGTACTGTAACGATTGACACCTGGTAGTGTTGAATGCTCCCAGGACTCCCCCACTCTCTTTCTCTCTCTGGGTGCCAGTAAACAAAGACCTGAGGTCAGGTGGCTGCCCCCAAATTCTGGAACTCCATCCCACAGTTCCTTCGCCTCGCTCCCTCCCTCCCTCGCTTCATTCAAGGCCAGTCTCAAGATCCTCCTCTTTGATCGTGTCGTCTGCTGCGCTTCCAACTCTCTCCCTCTCCTCCTAACTCTCTACCACCCCTCCTCCCTACCCTGCTCTTCTCCCTTACTTGGGTCCCAACCTGACTGTTCAGCACCTTGGGATGTCCTGCCAACACGAAAAACGCTCCATAAATGTAATTTTGTTGTTGTTGTATGATTGAATACTGAGGAGGTGGGGGATTGTGAGGAGTGACAATTAATGTAAAGAGGGGTTGCAGGATGCTGATTGAACCCAGTCAGCCTGCATCTCTCGGGGACCGTTGGCGGCAGAGAGTGTGGCCTGTCTAGGTCAGGGCCAATTAGGTTTTCCCCCTTGTGTTAATAGACCCTCGGGCTTATCTTGATTCTTGAACCAAGTGTTAGTATCTGTTAGAATACTTCACAAAGACATACAGGAGAAATGTTACAAAATATGCAACACTAAATTTGCACATTACATCGCTTGCATTTAGTACAGCACCTTATCACGTCATTGAGATGTCTCAAAGCTTGTCACAAGATATACTGTAAAGTGGTGTGTCGTAGTATGTATTTTGTAGATAATTTTGACAACTAATTTACACGTAGCAATGGCTATAAATTGCCTTGAAGCAAATTACTAATTTTATTTGGTGGATTGTTGGCCAGGATACAAGGGGAAATTATTCTCTTTTTGAATTGGATATTTAATATGTACAGTCAGATGGGCGTTTAAAGTCTCATCCAAAAGACGGCACCTGGAATGTCACCTTAGACCAGTGGTTTCCAAACTGTGGGGTGCGCCTCCCTTGGGGGGGATGCGTACTGTGGGTTGGGGGGGGTGCAGAGCTTTAGAGTCTCGAGCCACCAAGCTCGTGTAGAGCCAAGCCCCCCGAGTGTGTGTGGAGCTGAGGATCCGAGTGTATGGAGCCGAGGACCTGAGTGTGCAGAGCTGAGGACCCTAGTGTGCAAAGCTGAGTGTGAAGGAGTGGTGGGGGGACGCAAAGAAAACGTTGCTGAGTTACGGGGGTGGTGGAGGGAGGGTGCGCCACTATTCAAAGTTTGGAAGCCACTGCCTTAGACTGCATGGGGTTCAAAGTCCTGACTTTGGAGTTGTAATCTGATGATTAAAGCGAGCGTGCATCTGTGATCTGGACACACATGAATAAACCAAAGTCCTGTCCATTCTTTGGAATCGATAATTAAAACTATGTTGCGGTCCCTGTGAGCGCATTTCTGTTGTCTATTGTGTAGCTGACATAGTCTTGTAGCTGAGAGGCTAACTGATTTGCTGCCAAAGCCCTGTCAATGATGTTTGGTATCAATCAGTAAGCAGAGAGTGAAAAGGAATCAGATTGAATTGTTCTTTTGTCCCTCCCCCTAAGCGCTCTGAGAAGCAAGCCGGCATGGAGGACACTATATAAATCCAAGTTGTTGTTGTTGAATATGGAATCATAGAATCTTACAGCACAGAAAGAGGTCATTCAAATTCAAGATTATTATTATTATAATAAGAATTATAATTATTAGACCCCTCGTGTCTGTGACTCTTTGAACAAGCTATCTGATTACAGTAAACACGCGTTTATCCATGACCCGATCAACCGTATAACTGGCACCTCAAAAAAAAGGTCCCTATTCGAATAACCAGATTTTATCGGGCACAATCGCGTGGCACATTTATTGAGTCAATTGTCGCATGAGAGTACAGTACGATTAGTTCTGAATACCGTATATCTCCGCGTATAAGGCGCACCCGCGTATAAGGCGCGCCCCCCGTTTTTGACCTTTTCTTGGTGAAAAAAAACGGAAGCATTTTCAATGATATTGCCGGCAGAAGGGAGGAGAGACAGGTAGGTAGGGAGAGAGAGAGGCAGGCAGGCAGGGAGGGAGGGAGGGAGGGAGGGAGAGCGGCAGGCCGGGAGGGAGGGAGGGAGAGAGGCAGGTCGGCAGCCCGGGAGAGAGAGAGGGAGAGCGGCAGGCCGGCACGCAGGCAGGGAGGGAGGGAGAGAGAGCGGCAGGGAGGGAGGCAGGCAGACTGGGTTAGGCAGAAGGCAGGCAGCAAGCACAGCACTGAAGTCCGCTGCTGCTGCCGCTGCCCGGGCGGCCGAGGCCGAAGCCCCGTCACCCGCTCCTCCCAACCCCCGCCGGACACTGACCAAACCCCGGCTGACAGCGCGCCGGCCGCCCCCCCTGTTTACTGTATTTCCGAGGCTCAAAATCTCTTGTACCTGCGTATAGGGCGCACCCCCCACTTTCGAGATCTTCCGACCTGAAAAAAAGTGCGCCTTATACGCGGAGATATACGGTAGTTCTGGTTTTTCCTCTTAAAGCAGTGCTGTCGGTTTTTCCTCTCAGAAGCCCTCCTGATTGGCACTCGCCAGTACCTTCACACCTCAGGCATTGGCAGCGTCAACCTCCAATGATGCACACTCCGCTTCACCAAACTAGTCAGGAACCTAGGTGTCTTGTTCGCTCCTCAACTGTCTTGCCTCCCCCACATCCACACCTTGACTTGTTCTGCCTTCCCCAACCTCTGCAACATTGCCCGACTCCGCCACTATCTCATCCCTCAGGCCGCTGAAACTCTCATTCATTCCTTCCATCACTTCCAGGCTCGACTATGCCAACACTCTGCTTGTCGGCCTACCCAACTCGTCCCTCCATAGGCTGCAGATCATCCAGAACTCTGCAGCCTGTGTCCTCTCCCCGACCCCATGTCCTCTATTTTCACCCGAATCCATTGACTCCCCATCATTCAGAGGATTCAATTCAAGATCCTGGTACTCACATTTAAAGCCCTCCATTGCCTTGCTCCACACTACATCTGCAACCTCCGAACCCTCTACCAACTCTCTCCAGTCAGTGGGCTCCAGCCTGCTCCATGTCCCTAAAGCGCTCTGAGACGCCGTCCGGCATGGAGGGCACTATATAAATCAAAGCTGTTGTTGTTGTTTTTGACCCCTGATCCACCAGCCCCACCATTGGCGAATGAGTCTTCAGTCACTCTGCCTCCAATCTCTGGAATACCATCCTGCAATCCCTCCACCTCACCCCCTTCCTGGACTCCTTCAAATCCTGTTTCAAGACCCTCCTCTTCGACAGACCCATCGATCACCCCCACTCCCCTTCCTTTCCTCCACCCTCCCAGGTCTGAAACACTGACTGTTCAGCGCCTTGGGACGTCCTCCCGTCCTCTCCTAAGTTTGTTGTTGTTATTCCCTAACTGAACTGAAGCGAATATTATATGGCTTTAATTTAAATTTAATTAAATTAAAATTATTGGGAGAACCACAGCAGCCAAGGAATTTTAATGGACTTGACCTTTGAGGCTGTTGTCACAAAATTCTTAAACTCGGTCCTTATCTAGAAACCCGTTTTCTACGATTCTTATCAAGCATTTTATGTCAGAGATTTTAATGCTAACACCTAGAAAAATTTTTAATGCCTCTGGTGCATTTATTTCCAAGATGATTCACTGTGGAGTGGGACCAGTTGGTTCTTAGTGACATCCTCATACTCATTCAAAAAAAAAGGATTCTGGAGCTCAGTCGTACATGAGGTACCTTGAGTGCTTCTATGTCTCATTCGTGACATGACTTGTCACCGCTTGCTTGGAATAACTCATTGATCAAGCTTAGAAGACTCCTTATAGGCACACAGGTTGGCATAATAATTGATCATTTGTTAGCTAGTGAAAGAATCTCTTAAACTGGGTTACAATAGCGAAAACGAGACGCCACCCGGTGTGGAGGACACTATATAAGTGCAAGTTGTTTTTTTTAAGTCTTTAGTTTATTTTTTATAGATAAACATACTTTAAAAAGCTGTTGGAAAGCAGTGCCCAACTTATTCGATGCAGAGCAAGTGGAAGACTGAAAGATAATACAAGAAATGTCCTTCCAACTTCCTGTATGTGTGCTCATATGTATAAATAATAATACTTGCATTTGATATGGCGCCTTATCACGTCATCTAGACGTCTCAAAGCGCTTCGTAGAATATACTGTAAATTGATTTGACTGTATATTTTGTGGGCGAACGCGGCAGACAATTGCGCACAGCAGTGTCCCACAGACAGTTGTGGATTGAGGGACCGAATGATTATTTTTCAGTTGTTTTGAGGGATTATTATCAGGGCTGTGGAGTAAGATGACTTGCCCAAGGTTTCGTCTTGCTTGTAATTGAACCCTGGTCTTATTTGCAAGACTAGATCCCTAACCACTGAGCTACAAATGTCCATTTAATTGATCCATGTACCAGATGCTCCCTCATTGTCTGGAAACATTCTAGCATAAAAGTCATATCGCTTGGATTGACTATGTCTAAATTGTGCATAATGTTTCAACTAACTACACATAACTATTTGACAACAAAGCCCACATCATTATACTTTAGAGTAAATCCTGTGAAGTGCTTAGAGGCATGCTCCCGACAAGAAAGCCGCTGTGTTGAATGCAAAGATTATTATTATTACAATTTGAGATGTGCAGTTACCAGAGGAAGACCTGCCACAGACGATATTCAGCAATACAGTTAACCCTTGCTGAATGCGGGGGTTACGTTCCTGGGGAACTGCTCACTGAGTAAAATCACGTTGGGTAAGCTTAACAAGTAATGGGAAAAGGGGGATTAGGGGAATCCAGCCACAGGCTACACACCTCAAGCCTCCAGGCACATCCACACCCGACCAATGCAAGGTACGTACTGAGGCGGGCTACAGCCGGCTGGCCCAATCTCGTCGCTCTCCCCACCCCCTCTCCCTGCTCTCGTCGCTCTCGTCGCTCTCCCCGCTCTCATCGATCTCCCTTCTCTCCCTGTTCTCCCCGCTCTTGTCGCTCTCCCCACTCTCGTCGCTCTCCCCGCGAAGAGCCGAATACATTACTATATGGCATTGAGCGAAGAGCCAGAATATGACCTTTGAGCTTTCATTCCATTTCTTCTATAAACATCCACGACTGTTTGTGGGACGCTGCTGGGTGTAATTGCTGTCCTGTTCCATCCAGAAAAAATACAGACCATTCACTTTACGGAATATTCTATGAATCGCTTTGAGTTGTCCAGCATATCTGGCTGGACCAAATCAAAACCTACCGCTCTGCTCTGGCTCTCCTCCAACTCCCACTGCGAGGACATATTGGATTTTCTCGAGTCCAAAATCGAAGGAATCCACTGAAGTGTCACCGCCCTTCCAAATTCCACCTCCATCGCACCTCCCCTCTCCTTACCTCCCAGCTACACCTCCTTGCCCCACTACTTTCTGACCTAATCAACCTGTCCCTTTCATCCAGCATCGATCCCACCCCACTCAAATCAGCCACCATCAACCCCATCCTCAAGAAACCTTCCCTTGATGCATCACAGTTCTCAAGCTACTGACCCATCTCCAACCTCCCCTTCCTGTCAAAGTTGCTTAAAAGAGTCGTTGTCTCCCAGCTTCGCTCCTTTCTCTCATCGCACTCCCTCCATGAGCCCCTCCAATCAGGTTTCCACGCTGGTCACAGCATGGAAACTGCCCTGGTCAAGGTAATGATATCTTGACCATCTGTGACCAGGGCTCTCTCTGCCTCCTTGTGCTCCTCAATCTATCCACCGCCTTCGACACAATCCTCCTCCACAGCCTTTCCTCCCACCTCAACCTTCAAGGTTCCATCCTCGACTGGTTCCGGTTCTACCTTTCACACCGCCTACACTTCGTGTCCGCCAAAAGCCTTTCCTCCAGCCCCCACACCATCTTGTGTGGCATTCCTCAGGGCTCTGTCCTTGGTCTCCTCCTCTTCACACATTTTATATACATATATATCATTCATATGCTCCCCCTCGGTGACATCATCCGCAGACATGGGGTTAATTTCCACACGTATGCGGATGACACCCAACTCCACCTTTCCGCTTCCACCCTCAACTCCACGACCACCAGCATCCTGACTGCCCTTCATTCTGACATTGAGTCCTGGACGAAAAACAACTTTCTCCAGCTGAATGTGCGTAAGACTGAGGCCCTCCTGATTGACTTGCGTCACCACCTCCGCACCTCAGGCGCTGACACCATCAACATCCAAGGCTCTCCACGTCTCTAAGCCAGTCAGGAACCTGGGCATCCTATTCGACCCTGACCAGTTCTTCCTCTCCCACATTCGCACCATGACCAACAACAAACAACAACAAAATTGCACTTCTACAGTGAAAGCGACATAAAAGGCGCTATATAAATGTAATTATGTTTTCTCAATGACATGATAGTTCTCTACATCAAATGCAAGGATTTTATATATATATATATTATTCACGTGCAAACAGAACATAGTGCAAAGTCTGGATAGGCTCGCTCTTAACGCCTTCACACATCCGGCGCTGGCAGCATCAAACTTCATGGTTGCTCACTTGACCTCACCAAGCCAATCAGAAACTTAGGTGATTTGTTTGATCCTCAATTGTCTTTCCTCCTCCGCATCCAAGAAATGACTCACTCTGCCTTGCCTTACCTACCCAATATTGCCTGACTCCGCCATTACCTTACCCTCAAGACTGCTGAAACCCTCATTCATACCTTCATTACATCCCGCCTTGACTATGCAAACGCCCCACTTGTCAGCCTTCCCAATTCCTCCCTCCACAGGTTGCAGATAATCCAGAATTCTCCGGCCCATGTCCTCCACCGCTCCAAGCTTCATGGCCCCATCTCTCCCATCCTCGCCCGACTCCATTGGCTCCCCATCATCCATAGGATGCAATTCAAAATCCTGGTCCTCACATTCAAAACCCCTCATGGCCTCACCCCACCCTACATCCGTGACCTAACCCCATAGCAACTCGCCGGCCCCCTCCGTTCAGCAGACTGTGGCCTACTCCATGTCCCCCGACCCATCTGCCCCACCATTGGTGATCCTTCAGCCACTCTGCCACCAACCTCTGGAACTCCATTTTGCAGTCCTTCCACCTCGCCCCCTCCCTCAAGTCCTACCTCAAGACCCTCCTCTTCAACGGCCTCATTGGCCACTCCAAAACCCTCCCTTTCCTTCCACCCTCCCTGTCCCCAGCTCAGATCTGAAACAATGACTGTCCAGCGCCTTGCGATTTCCTCCTGACGTGAAAGGCGTTTCCAAGTGTAATTTTGTTGTTGTTATTACTAGCTATGCTAGTTGCAAAACTGGTCTTGCCGAATGCATGACTGTACTCCAGAAAGAACACTGGCTGAGGATTAGAAATGCTGCATTCATTAGCTAAGCTCTATGCTCTTTGAATGCCGTTGCTATTACGCACATTGTTTGGAGGAGACAACCTGCTAAGTGTCACCCCTTATACATCAAATTGCTTCATATACTGGTGGCCACAGCTGCTCTGTAGAATCTATAGTAATTCCGCGCTGTGATTGTATTTATTTATTGTATTTGTTAGCTGTAAGTAGTCTACAACTTGAATGAAGGGCAAATTGCGAAATCAGTGTCTAGTTGCAATTCTTTGATAAACAGAAACTGGGGTATGGTGGAGAATGATTTGAACACTTAATTTGAGTTCAGGAATAAAAAGAGGTATCTAGCAATTAAATTACAGTGGTGTTACCAGTGATACCTTGTCTCATCTGAATGTAAAACACTTGCATCCTACAGGCTATAATTCTTCTTTATAAGATTCTTATAATAAATCTTTCATATATAATATAATTATTCTATAATATATAATTAATATATAAATATTATAATATATAATATTTCTTATAATAAAAGCATTATTCGTTGTTCCACTTTTCTTCGCTATAGTTCTGCTTTGTTTCTTGATCTTTCCTCTTGTTCATTCACTGAGGTCCCTTTAACATTACCTATCGTACCTAGGTGATGCTGCCTCCTGTTTTATCCTGTTTGTGTTGGGGAATTGAGGGCAATGATATAGGAGCTGGTACTTTGGTTACCGTCTTTGATTACGTCCTTGCTTTTATTTGGTGCCTGATAGGCCTCTGAACAGCTACTTTCAATTATGCTGGTATAGGAATGAAAACATTTTGCAATATTTGCCAAGCTGAGCACATTTGGTTATGCTTCCTAATAGGCACAGCAAGTAGCAATGAAGATGTTGAACAAGACATCCTAAGGCAACAAAAACAGAGAGTTGGGAAAACTCAGCAGGTCAGGCAGCATCTATGGAGAAAGGAAAGTGAGTCAACGCTTCGGGTCCACGGTTCAGACGAAGGGTCATGGACCCGAAACGTTGACTCACTTTCCTTTCTCCATAGATGCTGCCTGACCTGCTGAGTTTTCCCAGTTCTCTCTGTTTCAGATTTTCAGCATCTGCAGTATTTTTGTTTTGTTTTAAGACATCCTAAGGACTGGATTCAAGATCAGTCTTGTTGCTTGCTATCTCACCCCTCTCTCTCTCTGTCTGTCTCTCTCTGTGTTTCAATATTGTCTTTTTCTAAGGTATCCATACTAGAATGGTCTTTGATACTCTAAATGTTCCTACAACGTCCTTCCTAAGTCCAGATATATACCATGCTACACCTTCCTTTGCCTTGCTGCCCCCTTAAATCATCATGTGTTTGTTCTAAGTTAATTCATTCCAAACCTAAAAATCCTAAAATCTGCAAAATCTTTTCTCTTCCTCCAACAATATATAGGCTTTTAAAAGCCAAGCTTTGAGTCGCCTTATTATTTAGTTTCTCATCCTCTCTCTTACACGCATCAGTTGTGTTGTGGATTAGAGTCCTTAGCCCCTAACTTGAGTTTCTCAGTTTACAGAAAGAAAACAATGGTTCATTCAAGATTCCTCATTGTTTTTTACTAACAATTCTGCAGAATGTTTAACGGGAACAACAACAAAATTAAACTTGTAGAGTGTCTTTCACGCCAGGCGAAGATTAATGATTGAGCAAGAGTGGGGCCGGTTTCCCTACTTCTTGTTGTCCCGAGATGGGAAACCACTTGTGTTTTTAAAACCATCTTCATCTAAATATTAAAAGGACGCTTGTCTTAGTGGCATGAGCTAACAAAGTAGCCTAAAGGTCTTGTGTGCTACTTGAAAAGAGAAGTGAGTTTCTGTCTTAGCCAACAATTCCCTCCGAATAAAATTGGTCAATCACCTGATTGCTGTTTGTGGGACATTCTGGTGCCCAAATTAGCTGCCATGAACCCCCATTAAAGCACACACAGTCACAGAATTCTACAATATATCCTGTGAAGCGCTTTGAGAAGTATGAAGCGATGGTGAAGACAAAAGGCAAAAGAGACCCAAGTATGAAGCATAACAATGGAGCTGAAAGGCAGTTTGGGGGCATCATGCCATTTGCAATACAGTATATGTCTATAAAATCAACCAGAAAAACCTCTGATGTGGGAGGCAGAATGTAATGGAAGCCTTTATATTGATGAATACGCTTTGTGTGTTTCAGCCTCCACTGGTAAAATTAGCTGAGAATTCCAAATGATATCTCTTACAATAGTGCATTGTTCCTGCCAACAGAGAGTCTGTTGAATAGCTCTGAACAGTATGTAGTGGGAGTGGTGGAGGGGGGGAACATGCAGAAGTGAAATTAGATTAAAATAAAGCTTTCTTCTTGTATGCGAGTGCCCCAAATCTTTACCCCATGGCAAATGGAGCAGTTCTGAATTGTTTGTTTGGAAGACTTTCTGACTGTATTGAATTCTGCACACCTCTCATTCAATAGTTTTACGCTGGAGAGCAACAATAAATTAATTAGAATAATACTGGATGGGTGACATTTTGGGAGTACTTCTATACCTAGGGAAACACATTAATCTTGGATAAGTATTGTTTACTCATTGCTGCAGAAGTGGAGATGTCCATGTGTGAGCAGAGTGCAATAAGGCAGTAAGGCTGGGGTTGGGGGTGTCGGGGTCTGTGCTGGGTGTAGGGAGGGGTGGTTTCTTCAACTGGGTACTGAATGGGAAATTGTCCAAATTAAGTAAAAATGCATACAAATGTGAAAAATAATCTATTCTTTTATATTCTAACCACCTCACCCAACAGTACTAAAGGGAGTACAATAGTGGAACAAGTTTCCTGAACTCTACACATAGGGAACAATTTCATCCGCTTTTAATCAAATGGTTTGTGTGCAGACAATTCCCTGTGTCTCTATGAAAGGTTGTGCCTCACTGTCTCGCTGTTTCTGTCTTGCTCTTGTCACTCTCTCTGTTGTGTGCCTGTCTCTCTCTGTCTGTTTCTCTTGCTACCTCTTCGCTCTTGCATTGTGTCGCTCTATTTGTTTGTTTGTGTGTGTGTGTGTGAGAAGCCCTCCGGCATGCTTCGCATAAGGGCGCTATGTAAATGTACGTTGTTATTGTTGTCGGGTGTGTTTCACTCTCGCTTTGTCTGTCTGCCTCTGTGTGTCTCTGAAAGTATGTCTGTGTCTGTCTCTGACTGTCAACAACAGTGCCGTGTAGCATCTCAGAGAGTGGCAGTGCCCGTCTCCAAGGTGGGGGGTGGGGGGTGGTGAGGGGTGGTGCAAGGTGGGGGAATTGATGGAGAGTGTTCCAAAGCTTTTGGGGGAAGCGGCTTAAAGATGATAGGGCGTTTGTGGTTCTAACCTCCTCAATCTTCCTAGGCTCCCCCTTAGACTCACCGAATCAGTGTGCAATCTGGGTATCCGGTTCGAGCTCTGATGGTGGGGCAGAGGGTTTAAGGGACGAGCAGGAGGCCAGTGCCAGTTGAATGGAGGGACCAGGTGGATTGGGACGTGAGGAGGCCGGAGAGATAGGGAGGTGCCAGGGAGTGAGTGGGTTTGAACACAAGTGTGAGAATCTTGAAGTCGATCTGTTTGGTGATGGGGTGCCAATGGAGCCTGGACAGAACTGGTGTGATGTGGGAACAAAGTTTGTTTCGGGTCAGTATGTGGACCACAGAGTCCTGAATCAGCTGGATCTTTTGAACGGTCGAGCTGGCGAGGAATGCGTTGGAGTAAAATCCAAGCAGGTGGTGACAAACTCACGCACAAGGATTTTGGCTGCATTTGAGGTAAGGAATGTTTAGAGGTGGGCAAAGTGACTGAGATGGAAGAAGGTGATCCTGGCCCAGATACCAGGAATTCCATGTGGAGAAGAAAGGACAGTTGAGGGTCGAACCAGATGCCTAGATTGTGCAATGGGTTAGTGAATCTGAAGGAGACCTCAAGGTGGTTGAGGAATTTAGAACAACAATAACAACAAAATTGCCTTTGTATAGCGCCTTTCACATTGGGAGAATATCCCGAAGTGCTGGATTGTCAGTGTTTCAGACCTGAGCTGAGGTTGGGGTAGGGGAGAGTGGAGGGAAGAGGGTGCGATTGATGGGACTGTCAAAGAAGAGGGTCTTGAGATGGGACTTGAAGGAGGCCAGGGACAGGGTGAGGCAGAGGTATTGCAGGATGGAATTCCAGAGGTTTGGGGCAGAGTGGCTGAAGGCTCGCCTGCCGATGGTGGAACGGCTGGGTCGCGGGACATGGAACAGGCAGACATGCCCACTGAGCAGAGGGAGCAGACAGGTTATTAGGCACTTAGATGGTTGTAGAGGGTGAGGCAAGACCACAGATGGCTTTAAAGGTGAGTACCAGGATCTTGAATTGAATTCCCTCAATGATGGGGAGCCAATGGAGTTGGGCGAGAATGGGGGAGATGGGGCCAGGGAGCTTGGTGCAGGAGAGGACACATCCTGCAGAGCTATGGAGGGAGGAGTTGGGAAGGCCGATAAGTAGGGCATTGGCATTTTTGAGCCTGGACTTGAGGAAGGCATAGATGAGAGGTTCAGCGACATGAGGGTTGAGATAGTGGCGGAGTCGGACAATGTTGTGGAAGTGAGGGAAGGCAGAGCTGGTCATGGCTTGGATGTGGGGAAGGAAAGACAATTGAGGATTGAACAAGACACCTAGGTTCTTGACTGGCTTGGTGAAGTGTTGTGCAAACCATGGAGGTTGTTTAAATCCCCTTTGCTTGCTAGATCTTTACTAATTAATCTAATTTTGTGAAGCACTCATATTCTTTGTGTGAAAGGTGTAATTAGAAGCTGTTGTGTCTTGCTCTTCATTTACGTGCAACAGTATCAGGGGTAAGCCAGCTTCTGATATCATTCAGTTTGAGTTGATGGGAGGGAGATCTGCTGAGACACATAGATGCTAAATACACGTGCTTTGTAAGAAGTGTTTATTTAGCATTGCTCTTTTATATGACTGCCACTTGGGCATAATGACTAGGTGCTTTGATTCTGGTGTTTGAGTAGATATTATTCAGACTTTTACTGCTTGAATACAATATCCATGTTTCCCTCAAGCTCTCTCTGTCCATCTGACCCTCCTCTCATTCTCCAAAGCAAAGTTTCTAACTGTCCCAGTTCTTTAAGACAGATATATTATTCTCATTGGTCACGCAATCCATGACTGTCAGTCAATCCACGAGTGATACAAACATCCATGGAGTGATATGCGGGATTGTTGGTCAGGGCACGGGGGTAAGAAACTCCCTTTGATTTAATGTCTCATGTGAAGGATGGACCTGCAACATTGCAACATCCCCCAGCAAATCATTGAGGTGTCAACTTAAGGGAGGTCCAGCCTTTTGGGTGTCAAGTGCCACATGCCACATTTGAGAAATGTCCGCTAGCTGCATAAACATTATTTTTGTTTTAATGTTCTAGAAATTATAATAATTCTTGCATTTGATAAAGATGTCTCAAAGCACTTCACAGAATGTTCTGTAAAGTGAATGACTGTATATCTTGTGGGCGAAACCCAGCAGCCAATAGAGCAGAGCAGTGCCCCACAAACAGTCGTGGATTGAGTGACCAATTTATTATTTTTTGGAAGGGATTATTACCTCAGAAAGTGATCTACGAATTAACTAACAACCAGTTAATTAATTCGTTAAATTAAATTAACCAGTTAACTTTCCCAACCTTTTGCCCTGCCCGTGTATCAAACCCAGGTCCTCTCTCTTAGACTATGTGAGTCCTTTCTGATTCAGGATGAGGTACCTAAAGATGCCAGTTTCAGCACGGTATCCTTCCCACCCTTCAGCGTTCGTTCAAGAAACCTGAAGAGGACAAGGCCAAATCAGAACTTTCCAGTTGAGAAATAACATTGCTCTACACAACAACAGCAACAAAATTACACTTGTATCGCACCTTTCATGTCAGGAGGACATCTTTACCAGGTGGAAATCAGCCCCCTATAAAATTAAGATAGGTACTTTGATGTATCTCAACCCTAGCGAATCGCTTCATTTGACAGAGGGACACACGAGTGATTTAATTTAACAAACTGTTGACTTTGTGAGTATTATTGTCAGATCATATTAGTGTGTGAGGGTATTTAATAATAATAATACTTGCATTGGATGTAGCACGTTATCACATTTTACAGACCTCTCAAAACGGTTCACAGAATATACTGTAAATAACATCAAGATTGCATTTGTATAGTGCCTTTCATGTTGGGAGGAAGTCCCAAGGCTTCCTCCCAACAGGACAGTTGGACAGTCAGTGTTTCAGAACGAGCTGAGGGTCGGGATTGGGGAGTGTGGAGAGCGGGGAGTGATCAAAAGTACAGTAAAAGTGGGTTTTGAAGAAAGCAGTGGAGAGGTCGAGGCGAAGGGCCTGCGGGATGGAGTTCCAGAAGGTGGGGGCGGATTGGCCGAATGACCGCCTGGCCATGTGGGACGGGTGAGCAGAGGACATGAAGCAGGCTGGAGCAGCACTGAGCAGATGAAGCAGGCAGGGCGGAAGGGGGTTAAGAGGTAGCAGAGGTAGGAGGAAGCGGATTGTGACTTTTGAATTCAAAGTGTACATTTTGTACATTCAGACTGTACATTTTGGAGGGTGAATCGCAGCAGCCAATTGACACAGCAATCCACAAACAGTTGTGGGTTGAGTGACCACATTTTTTATTCTTTATATATTCTTGAAGTGAACAATTGTATCCCCATAAAGTGATCTGCTGATCCACCAACAAGCGAATTCCGACTTACCGCTAGGTAAATGATCTTGTGGAGTAAGGAAACTTTCCTAATGTTTCGCCCTGCTTGTGGGGCGACGACTGTAAAGGACTACAATTTGAGACGATAACCCTGTTGATGGAAAGGTGATTCAGGGAAAGAAATCACCAGTGTATGGTGTTTGGTTGTTGCTGGGTCAGGAGCGTAGGAGCTCTGGGATCAGCTGCCACAAGAGCTGTTGCTCTCTCAGCAAACCCACAGCTCACAGATTCTGTGGAAGATTTGTGTCGCGCATTTAACCCCTCGAGTTTCATTGCTTTTTAAACATAACTCTTCCACCTGCTCACTTCCTAATGGCAAAAAGCCACCAAGAACACCAACTTTTAAAGGTAAGATAGTAATTACAGTAGTTATTTATTGGAGTTGGTAGTGGAGGGAGCTGAGTTTTAAACCCCAAACTGGTGCCATACCTGAGCTGGCAGTTTTCAACCCCTAAATTCCATCTGTTGCTTGTGCCTAGGTTGATTTCCTAAATACATGCTCAGTTTGTTTGTATAATTTAGATGACAGTGTTACTGCTGGAGTTTAAAATTATCCAATTCTTGTTTCATCTTTCCATCTTAATGGAACAACCCAACGAGATCACAGGTTTGCGTCACCAGTGTAGCCTTGTTTTCCCTTCATTGCAGCAAATAGTATTGTGTACAGTAGACCCTCGCCGAACGCAGGGTTTACGTTCCTGGAAAACAGCGCACTCGGTAAAATCGCGATCGGCAAGCTTAATAAGTAATGGGAAAAAAGGGTTAGGAGGCTATCCACAGGCTATCCAATCTCAAGCCTCCAGGCACATCCACACCCGACCAATGTAAGGTACGTACTGAGGCGGGCTACAACTGGCTGGCCAGCTCTCCCTGCTCGTCACTCTCCCCGCTCTCACTGACTCACTGGAGACAATAAAACAGCACCTTACATGACCACAGCTTGGCTAAATTATTTTCCCTTTGGTCCTGGAAGTGTTAGGCTATATGAATACAGTAAATATGAACGAAACAACCTTGATTGTACTTCACCATGCAATGCCATCAGGTTGCTCCAAGGCCGAGGAATCATCGGACTGATGCAGTCCTCACAAGTGCGCATGTGCGCAGGGCCGGTGTCCTCCCAAGTGTGCACACAGGTCTAGCCAGCGCGGATACGTAAATTTTACTTGTGTTACGCATAAAAATGCCGCATTGATTTCCTTGCTTATAGGCAAATTCGCACTCAAGAAAGTCGCTTTCGGCAAGATTTGACTACTTGAAATAACCTTCAAAAACTGGTCACAAGTGTTGCAGCCAAAATAGGAATAACCACTTCTGACTTGTTCATTTATGAAAGCTAGCTTGGTTATTAAGTAATAATATTATTATTAAATTAGGTAGCCTTTGGATTAAATAGTTGCATAGTAGAAAGACATTTCAATATTCTCTACAAGTAGTTGGGAATTAGTTCAAGGTTATGTAGCTTTTCAAGTCATTTGGAAGCTTGCATGTGAATAGGTTGCAGAGTCAAGTGCATAAGCGGACACAAAAAAGCATAAGAATGGGGGGTAAGGGGGGAGAGGGAGGGAAAGGTGGATGGGGGCACGATCAGGGAGAAATGGGGAGAAAGTGGGGTAAGAGGGAGAGGGAGGGAAGGGGGAAAGGGTAGAGAGAAAGTGGGGAAAGGGAGTGAGGGAAGAAGAAGAAGGGGGAGGGAAGGGGCAAGGGGGGGGGGAAATCAAACAACAACAATAAAACAACAAAATGAACAACAAGACAACAAAGCAATAATATTAATAACAAAAACAATAACATTCTGAAAATACTTGAAATAATTTTACATAACCAATACTCCTTACAAAATTCATATTGTACAACAACAACAACAAAATTGCACTTATATAGCACCTTTCACGGACATCCCAAAGCACTGAACAGTCAGATCGGGAACCGGGGGGGAGGGTGTGGGGGGAGAGTTAGGGTAGGGGGAAGGAGAGGGTTAGCTACGGTTATTTGTTTAGTAGTCTCTGACTAAGGATGATAAATCAATAAACAACAGCATCTCAAGAGTCTGATATTGAGCAAAGCGTGGCTTTGAAGCCTATTGTTTGGTTTCCCCCACCTTACCAATAAGATACTGAGATGCATCCATTACAAATGGGCACAAATAAGAAAAGCAGAGAGATTGGTAGGATTGGTTGCTGTGCCAGATTGTGTCCTGATTCCTTCCCTTTCATCGTACTCTTTTGTCCCGTCACTACACTAGTGACCATCTGCTAATTCTACTCTGCAGAAATTGGTATTGGTTCTTCACAGACTTTCATTGAGAGATCAATAGCAGATGTAATTAAAATGAAATCTGAGACGTCAACGTTCTTTATAGAAGTAGTAGTACAATCATATGACTAAAAGGGACTTTTTAAAAAAAAGCATGCCAGATGCTTTAGAGTTTATAATTACAAAGCCTTTCACATAATGTACCCATTTTTTAGCATAACTTCATTTGAGCAAGAATTTAGTGAAGTCAAGAAAGACTAATGGTTTTCTGTATTATTTCAATAACGAAGGTGACTTAAAGATACGTGTCTCTGTCTGTTCCACACTGCTCTCTTAGGGCCCTAAATTTATGGTAAAGATTTGTTTTCATACAGCATACAGCAGATCCTTTTGCGAGCAGTGTTTTTAAATAATCTCTGAAACCACTGCCTTTAAAAACTAGTGAATTCTTAACCATCGGCGTTGTAGAGTAATGAACAGGTATCATACATTAAGGGATTTTTTGGGGGTCAACCGGGTGTTGAAACATGTAACACATGTGGAAACCCATCATCATGTTTATGAGTACCAAGATGAGATTTCCATAGATCCCATCTATACATGCTGGGCCAGCCAGCGAGTATACGCAAATTTTACTCATGTATACACAAGAAAGTGCCGCATTTATTTCTTCGCGTATAGGCGAATCCGTACTCGAGAAAGTCACGTTTGGCAAGGGTTGACTGTATAGGGAAACCAAAATTACCATAGGCCTGTGGCTGGGGGGGAATCAGTCAGATGAAAGGGCGGGATTACCTGCCTCTTCTTATACAGAATGGGCGTTTAAAAAAACCTGTCCGATGATTGCTGAACTGCTTTCTTTTTCTTCATTTTAACATTTTTTCTAAACTTTACAGTTGTCGTAAAATTACCGCATTTTGTAATTATTTCACTAACGATGTATTATCAAAACGACGTATATCAGTACGACATATATCGAGGAGTTTTAGTAGAACTAGCCATCTGTCCTGTTTAGCTCTCATCAGGGATGACAATTTGTATCTTTTTCATTAATCGCAGCGCTTAGATTGTAACAGCAAGTCGCAATTGTAGCAATCAGTGACTCTTAAGTTTTAGTTCTTGCCCTTGTCCTCCTTAGCTCTCCTTTTAGGTAATTATGAACAGAAGTAGGTAAACTGACCCATCAAGTTTTTGCTGTATTCTACATAATGAGCGTTTTTTTTTAGTATCCATTATCCTCTACTTTGCACCACACTATTTATAAATATAGTGGTAGGTGCTTTCGCTGAGGTTGGCAAAACTGACAAAACGCCCAGCCCTGATTCATTTGTATTCTCACTCGTTTTAAATATTCGTACAACAATCCGATTATTCCAGACAAAGTGCTGGTCGCTTCTGAATGTACTTACACCTTCTACGTCTTGAATAGCTCTAGGATGCAGATGAGAGGAGGCAAATTGCGATCGATTGACAGCGGACTCCAGCCATTCACAAGCAGTTGGAGGTGGGCTGTGAATCAGTGAGGAGGCGAAGGAAGAAACAAGGGAGGGAGCAGGACTCAATTCACGATTGATTGATTGATTTGATTGGTTGGTTGAGTGATTGATTGATTGATTGATTGATGGATCGATCAATGGATCGATTGATAGCTGGAACCATGAATGAGTGTCCATCCATTCCCAACGGGCTGCAAGGTTGTCAGTCACCTTGGAGCCACCCTAATTGGTCCCTTTCCCATCCAATGCGAATAGCAACGGAAGGAAGGAAGAATTCCATAAAAATTAGGTTTGTTAGGTAGTGACATCAAAAACCCATCCAGTGCACATGTGTGCACATGCAGAAAGTGATGTCAAAGCAACCTGACAACTTGAAAGTTGGCCAATTTTCGATATGGGAAACAAAGTGCAGAAAGCCAGTTGGTCAGTGAGTTCTTCCCAACTAAAGGGGAGGGAGGGGGAATGTTGGAGCGCCTTCCATGTCCCAAAGCGCTGGATAGTCCAGGATTTGCACCTGAACTGGAGGCTGGGATCTGGTGATCAACATTCAGTGATTCATGCTCAGTTTGGGATGATGACATTTGGGGTGGAAGATGCATTTAAGATGCATCAACTTCATTGCTGTTTGAAATTTTAAGAACAATCAACTAGATTGTCTCCAAATCCTTAACTGTGTAGATTGACTTACTGCACCAATAGTTTTCTCTAGCCTCCAAGCCACAGTTTTGTTTTCAACATGAGCAGTTTTGTGTTAACATGGGCAGCTGGACTTTTTTCCCTCGCCTTTGCTGAGTAGAGTTGGTGTTCTCAAACCAGTAATTTGTCCCAGCCTCTTTATATGTTCCAAATGCTCCTGGTTAATGTATTGTACTAAAAATGCTGTTGTGGTGTATGTTTAGGTTTAATGTATTATAGAGTAGTTGGTATCCATGTGTCAAGTTTAAGGTAGTGTAGGAATGGACCATAAGAGATTGGTACTTGCCCAAACTAATACTAATGAGCTGCTCAATTGTGATCAACTGTGATGTATTGGGATGCCATCATATACGTATTTTATGGCTGGGATTGAGAAAGCTATCTCATTCCATGTCTCTGTTTCCCAACTACCTTTCATTGCGTGATTGTGATCAATTCAACCAACCATTGTCCATATCATTTGTGTTTTCCAGTTGCTGGGAATTGCCTTTCTCGGAGTTGGACTGTGGGCATGGAGTGAAAAGGTAAATCAAATGGAATCCTGTGACTCTGTATGTGTGTGTATATATAGTTTGTGTATAGATTTGTTGTATGTTTTCTGTCTGTGTGTGTGTGTAGGTTTTTTGTATGTTTTGTGTGTATGTTTTGGACACAGGGTTGGTGCCAGATGACTGGAAGATTGCTTCTGTTACTCCCCTGTACAAAAAGGGACAGAAGGACAAACCTGGGAACAACAGGCCAGTCGGTCTAACATCAGTAGTGGGGAAACTTCTAGAGACTATAATCAGGGACAAGATAGATCTTCACCTAGAAGGATATAGGTTAATAAAGGACAGCCAGCACGGATTTCCAAAAGGCATTCGAAAAGGTGCCGCACAAAAGGTTGATCAAAAAGATAGGGGCCCATGGATTTGGGGGAAACATATTAACATGGATTGAAGAATGGCTAACGGGAAGGATACAAAGAGTTTGGATAAACGGGTCCTTCTCAGGTTGGCAGGATGTGACTAGTTGAATGCCACAGGGATCAGTGCTTGGGCATCAACTATTTACAATCTATATCAACAATCTAGATGAGGACATCGAACTTAAAATATCCAAATTCGCAGATGACACTAAATTAGGAGGGAGAATAAACACCAAGGATGACATTTTAAAAATGCAGCACGATATAGATAGGCTAGGTGAATGGGCAGGTAGGTGGCAGATGAAATATAATGTAGGGAAGTGTGAAGTCATCCACCTAGGTGGTAAAAACAGTAGAGCAGATTATTTTTTAGAAGGGGAGAGACTAAATAGTGTTAGCGTTCAGAGGGACTTGGGTGTCCTTGTACACCAGTCACAGATAGTTAGTTGCAGGTACAGCAAGCAATTAGGAAGGCTAATGGTATGTTGGCGTTCATTATAAAAGGATTAGAATATAAGAGAAGGGAAATCTTGCTGCAGCTGTATAGGCCCTGGTGAGACCGCACCTGGAATACTGTGTTCAGTTTTAGTCTCCTTATTTAAGAAAGGATGTGCTTGCCTTGGAGTGGGTACAGCATACATTCACTAGGTTGGTACCTGGGATGAGGGGAATGAGTTCAAAGATAAGTTGAGCAAGCTAGGCCTATATTCTTTAGAATTTAGAAGAATTAGAGGTGATCTAATAGAAACCTATAATATTATTAAGGGGCAAGAAAGATTAGATACTAGATAGTGGAAGACTGTTTCCCCTGGTTGGAGAAACTGTAACCAGGGGTCACAGTCTGAAGATTAGGGGTCAGCACTTTCGCACTGAGTTGAGAAAAAATGTCTTCACTCAGAGGGTAGTGAATTTATGGAATTCTCTTTTATGCTCTTATGTTCTTATTTGCTAAAGGAAAATCTTGCCTGACGAATCTGATAGAATTTTTTGCTGAGGTAACGGAATGGGTGGATGAGGGTAGAGCATTTGATGTAGTTTATATGGACTTTCAAAAGCCATTTGACAAAGTGCCACCTGAAAGGCTTATAAAGAAAATAGAGGCCCACGGCATAAAAGGGACAGTGGCAGCATGGACCAGAACTGGCTGGGAGACAGAAAGCAGAGAGTTGTGGTGAACGGCTGCTTTTCTGACTGGAGGGAAGCGTATAGTGACGTCCCCCAGGGATCGGTATTGGGACCACTGCTCTTTTTAATTTATGTTAATGATCTGGACTTGGGTATAGGGAGTACCATTTTGAAGTTTGCAGATGACGCTAAGTTAGGAAAAAAAGTAAATAGTGAGGAGGATAGTAGTCATCTGGAAGAAGATATAGACCGAACGGTAATATGGGCAGACACATGACAGATGATGTTTAATGTAGAGAAATGTGAGGTGATGCATTTTGTGAGGAGAAATGAAGGGAGGCAATATAGTGCGATTTTGTGAAGGAACAGAGAGACCTGGGGGTTTGTGTGAGTGATTCTTTGAATGTGGCAGGACAGAAAGACAAGGCTATCAAAAAAGCATATGGGATACTAGGTTTATAAATAGGGGCATGGAGTACAAAAGTCAGGAAGTTCTGACTAAACTCTATAAAACTTTGGTTGGGCCTCAGCTAGAGTACTGTGTACAATTCTGGTCACCACACTTTAGGAAGGATGTTAAGGTATTGTTAAGGCAAGGGTGCAGAGGAGGTTTACTAGGATGGTACCAGGAATGAGTGACTTCAGCTATGAGGAAAGGCTAGAGAGGCTAGGTTTATTCTCATTGGAACAAAGAAGATTGTGAAGAGACATAATAGAGGTTTTTAAGATCATGAGGGGATTCGACAGAGTAGATATGGAAAAACAGTTTCCACTGGTGGGCGTATCAGTGACTCGTGGTCACAGATTTAAAATAGTTTTTTTTTAAAAAGCAGAGGAGAGATGAGAAATGTTTTCACCCAGCGAGTTGTTCGAATCTGGAATGCATTGCCTGAAAAGGTGGTGGAGGCCGATTCGATAACAACTTTTAAAAGAGAGGTAGACATTTGTTTGGGGAGGACGGGTTTGCGTGGTTATGGGGAGAGAGCTGGGGAGTGGGGTTAAATTGCTCCTTTTAAAGAACCAGCACAGACTCGATGGGCCAAATGGCCTCTTTTTGTGCCATAAGAAAAATAAATTAAAAATATGTATATAGATGGGGATTTTGTATGTGTGTGTATGTGTATTTTTCTGTATGTGTGTATACTTTGTGTGCCTGTGTGGGTAGTTTGTTTGAGTAGTTTTCTATGTCTGTATAGTGTGTGTGTGTGTAGTTATTTATGTGTGCGTCAGTGTATTATTTTTGAGAGTGTGGGTATCATATAAAATACACTGCGCCACTCAGCTAATAGTGAATAATATCTTTGAATCATTGTTCAGGCTTGTGAAGGAGGTAGATCCCCATTGTTTCGGGGCAGACGAGCAGTGACTAAGCTCCTGGCTCATGTTCTCTGTTGAATTTCCCAACCTACACTTTCGGGTTTCTACAATTATGCAAGGACCAAATAAGATGAATTATATCCCTCTAGGGCACAGATGCAATGTGCCTAATGATCTCCTTGTACAAAATGTCCATGTTCAAATTTCTATGTTGGAGCATTCGCCTCGCAAGCAAAAGTACCAGGGTTTGATTCTGAGGCAGGGGCAAACCTTAGACAAGTTTCATTGCTCCACATGTTTCAGTTTACCCAGCAGTAAGTGGGAACCCGATTGTCAGTTGATTGATGGATTGCATAACGGTGATGATAATCCATTAAAAAAATGTGGTCACATAATAATCCTTGCATTTGATATAGAGCCTTATCATGTCTTCTAGCTGTCTCAAAGTGCTTAACAGAATGCACTGGAAAGTGAATTCAGTATATATGTGGGCGAAGCGCAGCGGCCAATTGCGCACAGCAGTGTCCCACAAACAGTCATGGATTGAAATGACCAATTTATTATTGCTTTTTTTGAGGGATTATTATCAGGCGTGTGGAGTAAGAAAACATGCCCATGGTTTCGCCCTGCCTGGAACTGAACCCACATCTATTGCTTGTAAGGCAAGTGCTCTAATCACTGAGCTACAGGACCCCACAATTAATTAATAATTAATTAATCATTAATTTATGGGACATTGCTTTGTGCAATTGGCTTCAATTCACTTTACAAATAATTCCGTGAAGTGCTTTGAGATGTCTCAATTATATAATAAGGTGCCATATTGCTCTGAGTTACCTGATCTCAATGGGAGCTACAAAGGAGACCTAGCCGTTGCATTTCAGCACATCCCCTTTGTCACTGGCTGTATTGCTGCTTTGCGTGGCCATTGTGAACTATCCGAGAAACAGGAGTTGGCCATTCAGCACCTCAAGCTTGTTCTGCCATTCTATAAGGTTATGGCTGATTTGTACATCCACTCCAATCACCCGTCCTTGTCCCATATCTCTTGATAAGGGCAGATCTTCTGTTGCCGGACAGTGTCTGGCAATATCGTGCCGTAAATCGTGAGCTGCAATTGAAGCACATTCTCAAAAACATTCTGAATGCAATTTGGGAGCATGAAAACCCTCTAGAGAAATATGATTCAGGTGGAACCCAGTATTCTGTTATTTTTGTGCAAATTATAATAATAATAATCCTTGCATTTGGTTTAGTGCCTTATCATGTTTTTGTGCCTCAACTGTGGATTTGCAGATTACGCTGTGAAAAGGAACTGATAATTTTGGAATGTGACTAGAATATTTTTATCATATGAGATTTTTGTGTGTGTGTTTTTTTAAGGGAGTGTTGTCCAATATCTCATCCATTACGGATCTGGGTGGGTTTGATCCGGTCTGGCTATTTCTGGTGGTCGGATGTGTAATGTTCGTCCTGGGATTTGCAGGGTGCATCGGTGCCCTGCGAGAGAACACATTCCTACTAAAGTTTGTAAGTACTCAGTGTTTGTTTTTTCCCATGGTCCAACAACTTGCATTTTAGTGCCCTTCATGTGGGGTGGCGTCCCTGGCTCTAAGCCAATCGACCCTCTGGGAGATGGGGAGTCAGTGGAGACGGGCGAGGGTGGGAGTGATGTGGTCGCGGAGCCTAGTGCGGGAGAGTACATGAGCTGCAGAGTTCTGAATAATCTACAGCTTGTGAAGGGAGAAGCTGGGAAGGCCAATGAGGAGAGAGTTCCTGTAGTCGAGCCTAGATGTGATGAATACGTGGATAAGATGTGATGATGCATGGATGAGACACGTCATACAATTACACAATTTAAAACAGGATTTCTATTTGATTCTAAGGGTCATGTTTTTGGAAACACAAACGTATTGCTGATGTGGCTGAGAGAAATTTCTCAAATCTCTCAGTAGCCAAAAGGTTGGACTGCCTTGGTCTATGGGATTATTCATCTCTTGTCAGGGGAACAATCTGAAGTAAGGTGGGAAGCTGAGCGCCTTTCACGTCGGGAGGACGTCGCAAGGCGCTGCAATGACTTGGCTGTAACAGTAGGACTGGGGAGGAGGTTGGGGTGGTATTGATCAATGTATGAAGAAACAAGTTAATGGCCAGCTGGTATTAAGTGGAAGTGGAAACATTCCTCCTGGCAGTTAGCGCAGCACTGAGCTCCTAACTCTTCACTCTAAGGCAGTGGTTCCCAACCTTGGGTCCCGACCCAAATCAGGGTTGAGGGGGTCCTCAGTAGGGTCGCAAAGGGTCATCAGAGTTTTTGTTTTTTTCCATTTTTTAATGTTGAAAATGCGTTTCTAACACTTAAAAAAAAGCTTTTAACGCTAAAAAAAATATGTGACACCGCCGACCAATTTGTATAAAGAGCGTACTTACGAGTTGTGCTGAGTCCACAAAACAGATGGAGATAACGTTTTGGCTGAGCTGAGCTTCAGTCGCGATAACGCCCCCTAGTGCTGTGAGGACCAGTTGAAGGCTAATTTGGGTCGCAGCAAAAAAAAGTTTGGAAAACACTGATCTAAAGAGAGCAGCAGAGCAAAGCACAGTGCCTGCCTCCCTTCCTCCTCTTTATCATCAAACATCTGCCACTGGCTAGTGTTCGGCTGGGGGAAATGTTGGTAAAGAGGCAAATTTGTAGCCAGCTCTTTAAGAATAGTCGTTTAAATTATAAATCGTCACAGCTCCATCAGGTCAGCACTTGCTTTTTCTAATTCCCCCCTACCCAGCCCCTCCCCTGTACTTGGCTCCCTGACTATTCAGCGCTTTGGGACATCCTCCCGACATGAAAGGTGCTCTACAAATGTAATTTTGTTGTTGTTCCTCAAAACGCTTTTATATTCATCTACCTCAAGCCTCTCTATTCCCCTTTTTAAAAATAATTCATGAACTCTGTGTCAGCTATGATTTATGATAGAAAATTCTAATGAACAACAACAAATGGCATTTATATGGCGCCTTTCACATCAGGAGGATGTCCCAAGGCACTGGATAGACAATATTTTTTACCCGAGCTGGAATTAAGGATTGGGGAGGTTGGCGGGCAATGGGGCAAAGGAGGTTGATCAAAAGCACTGTCGAAGAGGAGGGCCTTGATGTGTGTCTTATGGGAGGCAGGGGAAGGGGCGAACTGGAGGGACTGTGGGATGGAGTTCCAAGGGTGGGGGCAGAGTGGCTGAAGGCCTGCCAATGGTGGGCCATGGCGATGCAGGGGGAGTGAAGCAGGCCAGAGAAAGCGGAGAAAGCGAGCGGGTTGATAGGGGAGATCACATAATTAGTTTATCCTTCCTCCCCCACATCCGGTCCCTCACCAGCACTGCCTTCTTCCATCTCCAATGCATCGCCCATCTCCGCCGATATCTCACCCAAAGAGCCTCCGAAACCCTGGTCCATGCCTTTGTCACCTCTAGGCTGGACTATTCAAATGCCCTCCTCGCTGGTCTCCTCTCCGCTACCATTCATAAAATCCATATTATCCAGAATTCGGCCACTCACATTCTTACCCTTATCAAACTTCACTCTCCGATTACCTCAGTCCTTGCCAGATTGACTGTCTCCCTGTCTCAGAGAGGATCGATTTCAAGATCCTCACTCTTGTTTTCAAATCCTCCACTCCTCTGCACCCCCCTACCTCTCTAACCTCCTCTCTCTTCACAACAGCAACCATTGCCTTCGCTCTACCAGAACTGGCTTCCTCCTTATCCCGAATCCTCCGCTCCATCATTGGCGGCCATGCCTTTAGCCACTGTGCACCGAGGCTCTGGAACTCACTTCCTTATTCCCTTCGCCTCGCTCCCTCTCTTCCTATTTTCAGGTCTCGGCTACAAACCTTTCTTCTCGACCGCACTTTTGGTCACCTTTTTCCCCCTCCCACTGGCTTGGGCCTAGGATCCGTTATTGGGAAGCACTCTTAAGACGCCATCCAGCATGGAGGGCGCTACATAAATTCAAGTTGTTTTTGCTGTTGTAATTGGGAGCGAGGCTGTGAAGACCTTTGAAGGTGAGGACCAGGGTCTTGAACTGTATCCTCTGTGTGATGGGAAGTCAGTGGAGTCGGGCGAAGTGATAGGGTCATGGAGCCTCGTGCAGGAGAGGACACGAGCTGCAGAGTTCCGGATGATTTGCAGCCAGTGGAGGGAGGAGTTGGGGAGGCTGACAAACAGAAAGTTTGCAGTCAAACCTGGATGTTATGAATGCATGTATCAGGGTCTCAGCGGCCTACGGTGTGAGACAATGGTGGAGCCAGGCAATTTTACAGAGGTGGGGAAGGCCATGGCAGGGATGTGGGATAGAAAGGATAGTTGAGGGTCAAATAAAACGCCATGGTACCGGACTGGAGGTAACCCTTCATAGACAATCTTTTTTCTAACTTTCACTTTAAATCCTTTTGTGATTCTTTTAAATTTGTGCTTTCTTATTACAATTTACCTCATTGCAACCCTCCAACAATGCAGTGCATCCCAGCATTGCAGTGGACGGTCACTTTAGACGCATTAGTTCAAAACTAATCTGCCTGGTCAGCTGGAGGTTAAAGATGGCACTGCTCAAAAACAGAAGTGAGTTTCTCCTCATATCCTGGCCCATAATCACTTTAGATAGAATTGATAAAATCACTCACTTGATGGCTTTTGTGGGTCACGGCTATATTTGAAGTGCTTAAACGAGCTTCACATGACATGAGGTGTGTTTGTTTTATACAAACTACATGAGCTGTTTATAGGTTGTAAAAATGACTTTGAGGGAACCTCAAAGAGGGAACCTCAATTGACCTTAGTTTAACCTTGTACAGTAAGAGCCTGTTTATCCGTGACCCGATCAATCGTAACTTCCATATAACCGGCACCTCAATAAAAAGGTCCCCATTCGAATAACCAGATCTTATCCGGCACAATTGCATTGGTGCATTTAATAAGTCAATTGTCACACTACAGTACGATTAGTTCTGAATGCTGCTGGTATAAACACTTCCAGGTTTTCATCTTACAGGGGCACTGTTTTTCTCCTCCCTCTCTCCTTTATCTCTCTCCCTCTTTTTCTTTCTCTCTCTCCCTCTTGTTCCTTCCTCTCTATCTCTCCCTCCCTCTCTCTTTCTATCTCTTCCCTTTTCTTTCCCTCTCTCTCTGACGGATACTACATTGCCTGTATAGCCTGATGGTATCGTGGGTTTATACACTGTTTTAGTGGGGGTGGGGTGGGACAAGGAGAGAGAGAGTGGGGTGAAAGAGAGGGAAAGAGTGGGGTGGGGGGGAGAAAGAGAGAGGAGTGGGAGGGAGAGAGAGAGAAGTGTGAGGAGGGAAGAGAGATGGGGGAGAGGAGGGGAGAGAGGGGTGGGGTGAGTTGATTAATTTAGAATGGAAAATGAGAGGAGTGGGGTTGGGTTTGGAGCCATTGAGATGCCAGACTGACTGAGTGTGTGTGTGAAAGAGAGAGAGGGAAGGAGAGAGATGAAGATAGAAAGAAAAGAAGAAAAACTGATAGTGCCCCTTTAAGAAGAAAAAAACTCTTCCATCTGCCATTGTAGAAGTTTGCTTTGTGATTGTGTGCTGTGTTTATAGACTGTAATCAATATTTATTGCTTTATTGGTAAGTATTCATACAATATTCTGTTATTATTTAGTCTATTATTAATATGGTATGTTTAAAAATAAGTTAATTTTTTGTGTGTTGAGTTTTCGGCAGCTGAATATCTGGCACGCGGTTTAACTGGCATTGGCCAGGTCCCAAGGGTGCTGGATAAACGGGCTTTTTACTGTATTTAGTTAATAGTAAAAGCAGACCAGAGCAACTTCTTATCTTCGAAAACCACAGGTAACATTACCCGTGGAATGGATTTTTTTTAACATAAAATGTACCCATTTCAGCAGACATGGCAGACTTGTGGGCTTAAGTCTTACTTTGTGGACAATGTGGTTATGATCTTTGCAGGCTCATATTAGGGTCCGTCTATATGGAAATTTTCCGATTGACATATATCGATGGGTGCGCGCGCATTCGGGGCCTATCTCCTCAGGAGGTAAATATCTTTCTCTCTCTGTGTCTCTCACTCTCTCCATCTCTGTGTTTTTCTGTCTGTGCCTCTCTCCTCTCTCACATCCCCCCCATCTCTATCTTTCTGTATATTATCACATCCACCCCGTCTCTCCCCCCCCCCCCCCCCCCCCCCCACCGCCGCCGTCCCTCTCTCCTCCCACCGCCGTCCCTCTCTCGCACCCCCGTCGTCTCTCTCCCCCCAGCCGTCTCTTCCCTCCCCCCCTCGCTGTCTCTCTCTCCCTCCTCCCCCCCCCCCCAGCCGTCTCTCTCTCCCTCCCCCCCTGCCGTCTCTCTCTCCCTCCCCGCCCCGCCGTCTCTCTCTCCCTCCCCCCCCCCCAGCCGTCTCTCTCTCCCTCCCCCCCAGCCACCTTTCTCTCCCTCCCCCCCAGCCTCCTCTCTCCCCACCCCGAGCCGTCTCTCTCCCCCCCCCTCCCCCCCAGCCGTCTCTCTCCCCCTCTCCTCAGCCGTCTCTCGCCCCTCACCACATCCCCCAAGCCATCTCTCTCCCCCCCAGCCGTCTCTCTCCCCACCCCCAGCCGTCTCTCTCCCCCTTCCCCCAGCCGGCTCTCTCCCCCTCCCCCCAGCCGGCTCTCTCCCCCTCACCACATCCCCCCCCACCCCTTGCATACCTGTATATTGTATTCTAGGACTATGAATACAATATGGCGGCTTTGCACCTCGGTCTGTGCATTGTGTATAGAGATGAGCTTTCTGGGTCTTGTAGTTCAGTGTAATTTATAGTATCAGCAGGTAGTTGGTAGTAATAATAGTTAATTACGCCTTAGAAGCGTGAGACTTCTGTTCGAATCCAGGCAGGTCAGGGCAAAACCTTGGGCAAATTTCTTTACTCCACACGCCTAATAATAATCCCTCAAAAAAACACAATAATTTAATTGGTCATTTCAATCTACAACTGTTGTGAGACATTGCTATGCGCAATTGGCTGCCGCGTTTCGCCCACAAATATACAGTCAATTCACTTTACAGTATATTCTGTGAAGCGCTTTGAGCTGTCCAGAAGACGTGAAAAGTGCTGTATCAAAATGAAAGGATTGTTATTATTATAGTACAGTAAAAGCCTGTTTATCCGGCATCCTCGGGAGCTGGCCAATGCCGGTTAAAGCGCGTGCTGGATATTCGGCCGAAAACACACAACTAATTTTTTTTTTTTTTAAATGCATTTTTCCGGATAAATTCCGATTAATTGAATGCAGACTTTTTTTTTGAGGTGCCAGTTAAGGTTAATCGGGTCACGGATAAACGGGCTTTTACTGTAGTAAATAATAGTTGTTAGTACTGTAATAGTAGTTAGTAGAAGTAGTAACAGAAGTAACTTCTAGTTAAGATCCCTCAACACCTCACCCTAACCCTCACAGTGATTACAATTAATAATAATAATAATCCTTGCATGTGATGAAGCACCTTATCAACTTGTTGTGACACTTCACAGGAAATACTGTAAAGTGAATTGATTACCGTATATCTCCGCGTATAAGGCGCACCTTTTTTCAGGTCGGAAGATCTCGAAAGTGGGGGTGCGCCCTATACGCAGATACAAGCAATTTTGAGCCTCAGAGATACAGTAAACAGGGGGGGCGGCCGGCGCGCTGTCAGCCGGGGTTTGGTCAGTGTCCGGCGGGGGTTGGGAGCAGCGGGTGACGGGGCTTCGGCCTCGGCCGCCCGGGCAGCGGCAGCAGCAGCGGACTTCAGTGCTGTGCTTGCTGCCTGCCTTCTGCCAAACCCAGTCTGCCTGTCTCCCTCCCTGCCACTCCTGCCTCCCTCCCTGTCTGCGTGCCTGCCTGCCTCTCTCCCTCTCTCTCTCCCGGGCTGCCGACCTGCCTCTCTCCCTCTCTCTCTCCCTGGCTGCCGGCCTTCCGCTCTCCGTCTCTCTCTCCCGGGCTGCCGACCTGCCGCTCTCCCTCCCTCCCTCCCTCCCTGCCTGCGTGCCTGCCTGCCTCTCTCTCTCCCAGGCTGCCGCTCTCCCTCCCTCCCTCCCTGCCTGCGTGCCTGCCTCTCTCCCTACCCACCTGTCTCTCCTCCCTTCTGCCGGCAATATCATTGAGAATGCTTCCGTTTTTTTTCACCAAGAAAAGGTCAAAAACGGTGGGGGGGGGTGCGCGCCTTATACGCGGGTGCGCCTTATACGCGGAGATATACGGTGTATATATATATTGTGGGAGAAACAATCGATACAAGTTGATGAACTTTGGGCGAGGGGTGAGAGAGCAACAATTTTACTCTAGTGCTTTCCAATGTAACTGACCTTCAGCTCTGCTGTTTATTCAGGACTGTTTACATCCCTGTTGTTGGTGGTCAGCAGTGGCCCTCAACCGCAAAGCACTTTCACTCTTATCATTTGGGCTCCCGATTGGCTCGCGGCAGCACCACCACATCTCAGGCGGCGGCAGCATCAGATTCAGAGGCTGCACTTTCCATCTCTTGAAGCCATCTCTTCGATTGTGCCTTTCTATCGCCCTCCCAACTCTCCTCCTCACCTCCCAACTTTCTCCCTCCTTCCCCCCCCTACCCTGCCCCTCCACTGTTCAGTGCCTTGGTACGTCCTCCCGATTTGAAAGGCGCTCTATAAATGTAATTTTGTTGTTGTTATATTGTGACTAGTGCTAACAGTACTATTTTGTTTTTAAAAATGTCTTTGTGCACAGAATGAGCAGTGGACTGTGGAGGCCATAGCTCCTATTACAAGACAACTTGGAAATCCATCTGTCACTAATTCCATAAACATTATCCTCAGAGCTAAATTGCAGAGGCTGCATATGACCGTGCCAACTCCAGTGGTTCATTTAACCTCCACTTGGATTTGCACCATTGAAGAGAAGTCTCTGCAGCTCTTCCAACACAAGAAAATACATTAGTATTTTCCTGCATCTGTTCCAGCTGGAATCATCCTTAGGACTTTGGCTTGCAAGATAAACAGGAACAGACACCAATGCCTCCAGAGGCTGAGGCATTTATTTACCTTGCTGGATTGCTGCCAGTGTCAGTGTTGCAATGTAAACGGTGTATGAAGGTCATTAAGTTCTTATTTGTTTTGTGCTTCACTGAGAAACATTCTTAATAAAATCTCATCACCGCTGATACTGAAAGAGTAGTGTGACAGTGGAGAACGGACCATGTGGCAAGAAGACCCTCACTGCTTATATTTTGTTGTATCCCCTCGATGTATGGGATACCGCTGTGTGCAATTGTCTACAGTGTTTCACCCATGAAATACAGTCAAACCACTTTACAGTATATCCTGCAAAGGGCTTTGAGACTTCTCGACGATGTGATAAAGCACTACATCAAATGCAAGGATTATTATCATTCTTATTATTTGGATCTACAGGGTAACCTGTGGATATTGAAGGTTGTAGGACTGCTGGTCTTATATTTCTTCTTTACTCTTCCCGTGTAGTTCTCAGTGTTCCTCGGAGTGATCTTCTTCCTGGAGCTGACTGCTGGGATCCTGGCGTTTGTCTTCAAGGACTGGATCAGGGATCAGCTGAACTTTTTTATCAACAACAACATCAGAGCATACAGGGACGACATTGACCTGCAGAACCTCATTGACTTCACACAGGAATACGTAAGTGCCCTCGTTACTCCCGAGAGAGAGAGAGAGCAAATCCGAACCATGCCCAGGCTGGGGTAAAAGAGAGCCTGGCCTGGCCCAGCATTCAAAACCTGCTCTGTTTCTTATATTTATGTAGCACGAGTCAACAGTAGAACTAACCTAGAAAGAGCAAGATAAATGGGCAAACAAGATCTAATGGCAGAAGAGTTGAGTGCAATTTGGCGAAAATTGGTAGAGTAAAAGGCCAGTCAACTTTCCTTTGCTCATTTCATCAGGCATTTTTATTTATTCTGTTAAAAATAGCTAAGACTGCATTTACATAGTTTAACAAGGAAACGGGCCATTATGGCCATTATGTCCAACCAGTCTGTGCTACTGTTTGTGTTCCATCTACTACTTATTCCCTCTCATACTCTTCTATTCCCATCTCCTTCATGAGTAAATCAGATTCATAGTTTAGAATCCTGAATGCTGGACACTTTGGATGGTGGATTGCTATTGTAATGTCATTGTGTGTGTGGTTTGATTTCGTCTGACTGATTTCCTGACCTGTGTCTCCCTGTGTTTTACAGTGGAGGTGCTGCGGTGCCCACAGTGCTGATGATTGGAACTTGAATATTTACTTCAATTGTACAGACGGTAACACCAGCCGAGAACGCTGTGGGGTGCCATTCTCCTGTTGCACCAAGGACCCCTCGGTAAACAGCCTGCATCATCTACTAGGCCCTCAATGGAGTCGGGATTTCTATTTATACGTCATTAGGGGGGTAGGGGGACAGGGCAGGCAGGGGGGAAGGGGGAGGAGGTAAAATTCCACTAGTTGGCCTGGATAGTGTAGGTTCCTTATAAGCAGCTGCCATCGCAATGGCACAGAGTCCGAGGATAGTCACTGGAAATGAAAATGATCGCTATTGATAGTCTGGTGGTCAAAGCAGAGAGGTAAGAAGTGCAATAAACTGTTACCATCACTTCGTTCTTGTGAAACATACACCCCCAGCTGCCTCAGGTGTCACTAACTAAAGATAAAATTAACTATACAGATGAGAAAGGGCCCAGTTCTATGGTGAGTTAGTTGATGCCAGCTCGAGGGGCAATAGAGATGCTGTTGGAATTTGAATTTTTACTTCAGTTGTACAGGTGGTAACACCAGTGAGATTTGGCCTCAGCATCCCTTGGATTAGGAAAGGAAAATGTCAGCCAAGTTGTGACTTCTGATTTCTGTCCAAGTGGAAAGAGCATGTGCTGGAACAGGTCAGGCTTGGCTGTGATGCCTCAAAGCAGCCCAAAATCCTGTCAAGCTGAATTCAAGCATGATTTGGCAACTTGGACAACAACAACAAAAAGAAAACATTTATAAAGCGCCTTTCACGTCGGGAGGATGTCCCAAAGCACTGAATAGTCAGGGACAGGACCTGAGCGTGGGTGAGGGCCAGAGTGAGGCGGAGGGGAGGGAGAGAGCTGGGAGGGAGGCATGATCAAAGAGGAGGGTCTTGAGACCGACCTTGAATGAGGTGAGGGAGGAAGCGAGGTGAAGGGACTGTGGGGCAGAGATGCTGAACGCCCGGCCATCAATGGTATGGTGGGTCGGGCAAGAGACATGGAGCAGAGCACAGAACCACTGAACCGAGGGGGCGTGGGCAGGTTGATAGGGAGTCAGCAGGTCGGAGAAATAAAATGAGGCAAGGGAATGAATGGCCTTGAAAGTGAGGACCTCTGGGGATGGGGAGCTGGGCGAGGGTGGAATTGATGTGGTCGCAGAGCTTAGTGTGGGAAAGGACATGAGCTGCAGAGTTCTGGATGATCTGCAGCTTGTGAAGGGAAGAGCCGGGAAGGCCAACGAGCCTTGATGTGACGAATGCGTAGACAAGGGTTTCGGCAGCATGAGGGCTGAGGCATGGCCGAGTCTGGCAACGTTACGGAGGTGTTGGAAGGCTGTGCTGGTTATTGCACGGATGTGGGAAAGGAAAGGACAGTTCAGGGTCAAACAAGTCACAAACAAAGTTTCTGACTGGCTTCGAGAGTTGGAGAGTGCAGCTTTGGATGCTGATACTGCCAGTACCTGAGGTGCGGAGGCACTAACGCAAGCCAACTGATGTTGAGCTGAAGAAAGTTATCTCTCTTCCAGGACTCGATGTCCAGGCAGGCAGTCAGGATGCCAGTAGTACAGTAGTTGAGAGTAGTTGATGCCAGTAGTTGAGGGTGGAAGCAGAGAGATAGAGTTGGTGTCATCCATGTACACGTGGAAATTTACGTTTTAGGGTAATGTCTGTGGATGATGCCACCAAGGAAGAGCATAATAATAATAATTCTTATGTTTAATATAGCACTTTTCACATCTTCTACACATCTCAAAGCACTTCACAGAATATACTGTAAAGTGAATTGACTGCATATAGAGGGTGAAGAGGGAGGGATCAAGAACAGAGCTCTGAGGAATGCCACAAGGGTACAAACCCATGTGTTGAACAGACATGCATTAAAACCTAGACTTCAGTGAGAATTTTCCAGCAGTTTAGTTATTAGGAAAAGGGGAAGCAGAGGTTGGCATCAATTAATCACCACTCAAAACTTGGATTTGCACAGCGCCTTGCATGCCAGACGGCGTCTCAAAGAGTGTTTCCCAGTAAAGAATCACCTGTGGGTCAGACATCAGCAGGCACACCCTACATCATTCCAACCTGTCAGCTGAAACAGTTATCAGGTGCATTGTTAGAGGGAATGCCCACAAAATACACAGTCAGTTCACTTTAGTATATCATGTGAATGTTGACAAGACGGAAGCCATACTCTTTGACTCTCGTCGATGTCTTCAATCCCACGGCCACTATGCCAATATGCCCCGAGGCTCTGGAACTCCCTTTCTTATTCCCTTCACCTCGCCCCCTTCCTATTTTCAAGTCTCGGCTAAAGACCTTTCTTTTCAGCGCTTTTGGTCACCTTTTACCCCCTCCCCACCACCCCCGGGCTCGGCCCTGAGATCCGTTATTGGGAAGCACTCTGAGACACCGTCTGGCATGGAGAGCGCTATGTAAATCCAAGCTGTTGTTGTTGTGAAGCGCTTCGAGATGTCTCGATGACATAATAAGACTTTATATCGAATGCAAGGATTATCATTAGGTGATATACATTTTATTCAAGGTAAAATCCCATTTAATTTAAATTCAAGGTCCACTGAAGTGCACATTCATGGACACTTCACTTTAATAAAGCGCTATATCAAATGCAAGGGTTATTATTATTATTAGTTCTGTTACTGTGTTACTGTTGTATTCATGGGAATTATCTGGAGTAGAGAATATGCAGTAAGTCAGTACTACCCTACAGTATAGGTAGAATGAGTTGTGTTATTGTATTAATTAATACACTACAGGATTCCATGGGATGATGGCAGAGCGGGTGTCCTGTTCTTCATCTGAGTCACTCTTGTGATCTTATCTTTTCAGGAGGACGTCATTAATACTCAATGTGGCTACGATGTGAGACTCAAAGAGGTGAGTGAATGGGAACTGATGTGAAAAATGGGACAGGTCCTTCACATTTTGTGACGTGAGACTCTGTGGGCAGCGAGTTGTTAACCTACCCATCTTCACTCTGTGTTCTGGATGATCCTTTCAGCGTGTTTCTTCAGCGTGACGGTATCAGCCTCAAGACTCACGCCGAGGCTGCATATGACATGCTGACACAGCGTTGCTGATCAGAGCCAACAGAAAGCAATTAGCCTCCTTTCTTGGAATGTGTTAAGTACATGAAAGCTGGCAGTCACGTTAGAGCTTGGGAATCTTAGAGCTTGCTCACAGTACAAAACCGCCTCAAGTAAAAGTGTCTCTGATATCACGAAAGCTTCTGGAGCTGTGGAAAATTCATTGCTTATGCTGCAGGAGGGAGAGTCAGCAAAGGAAGCGGGGAGGGAGTGAAAAGAGGAACATTGTCCCACAAACAGCTATGAAGTGAATGATCAATTCTTATCTGGGGGTTTGTCAGCCAGGACACCAGAAGAAACGTTCTTCTCTTTCCAAATAGCGCCGTCTCATTTTTAACATCCACCTGCCAACTTGTTCTTGGTTTTTAATATATTATCTGAAGGATGGCAACCCCAACAGTGCAGCACATCCCCAGCACTGCATTGGAGCTTAGTCTTAGTTCCAAGTGACATGGGCTTCAGGTTAGATGCAAAAGCAGAACCAACTGAGCCAGATTCACACTCTTCACTGAGAGGGATAATCATGACCATTCCCAATGTAGCATCAACTTACTGACAATAGGGTCAGCGCTGATGACAGAAGCTGGTAAAATACATCCAGTGAGTCATCTTTGGCTCAACCCTCACTCATCTGCACATTATTAAGACCTTTCGGTGATACGTATATCTATTGTGCAGGTCCTTGAGCAACAGAACTACATCAACACAAAAGGATGCGTTGGCCAGTTTGAGAAATGGCTCCAGGACCACCTAACAGTGGTTGCAGGAATATTTATTGGGATTGCACTGTTACAGGTGAGTGTTACTGATTCATTTCTAACCTGCCCCTTGCTCTCCAAGGTGCTGGACGGGGTTGTCACCTCTCAGCATTGCTCCTTTCCTCCGCTCCCAGTTCTTCCTTCAAGGCCCCCCTATAATCTGATTTCCACTCAACCCATCAGCACTGCCTTGGTCCAAGTCACCAATATTGTTCTCTCCATTGACGACCTTTGTTTTTCTTGACTTCTCTGCTGCCTTCGACACCATTGACCACTTCATTCTTCTCCACCATCTCTCCTCCCTGCTCCACCTCCATGGCTCTGTCCTTTCCTGGTTTCAATCTTACCGATTCCAGCATTTACTCTTGGTATCCTCCAATGACTTCTCTATCTGCCTCAGCACAATCACTTGTAGTGTTCCGCAGTCCTCTCCTCCACACTACCTATACACTCTAGCTGACGTCATCCATAGTTTGGTGTCCACTGATGACACTCAACTCTATCCTTAGTTCTAACATCACTGACCGACTTTCTGTCGGTCATTAAGTTCTGGGTAAGTTCCTGCTTTCTTCAGCACAATGTTGACAAGACTGTGGCTTTTTTGTTTAAGTCTCGTCACTGCCTCCTCTCAGGAGATGCTGACTGAATCAACCTACCTGGATACTCCTCCCACAGAGCTGGTATGAAACCTTGTTGCCTTGTTCCCCACCCAACAATAATAATAATGAACCTTGCATTTGATATATCACGTTGTGGAGACGTTTCAAAGTGTTTTACAGGATATACAATACTGTAAAGTGGATTGACTGTATATTTCGACAGCTAGTTACACACAGCATCTGTCCTTCAACATGTCCCTTCATCCCCTACTGGCCAGGATGCCTCCACCCATCTCACCGTATAAGGGTTGATTTAAATTTGTGACCCTGCGGTGAAGTAAGAACTAACACAAATGTTGTACAATTAACATGCAGGTTTATTAACTCTGAGCTCTTCTTCTTCGGCATCCACTTTTTTGGCCAGGATGCCTCCACCCCTATATTGGACCCCTTCTCCCAACTCCAGAATTCCCATTCCACTTGGACCCCACCACCAGGCTGCCTACCCTCCCTGGACCTGTTGATTGAGAACTGCCAGGGTGACATCAACCGTGTCCGTTTCTCAACTCCACTCTCCCACTCAAATCTTTCTCTCCCTGAATGTGCTGCATTGCACTCCCTCAGGACCGATCCCAACATCGTCGTCAAACCCGCCAAAAAGGATGGCACTGTCGTCATTTGGCATAAGGACCTCTACCTGGCAGAGACTCAATGCCAACTCGCCAACAACTCATCCTACCTTCACCTGGACCATGATCCCACATCTCAACACCAAGCCATCACCACCAGAGCAGTCAATTACCTCAGATAAGGTGCCACATAAAAGGTTGATCCAAAAGATAAGCGCCCATGGAATTGGGGTAAACTATATATACATGGATTGAAGAAGGGCTAACGGGAAGGAAACAAAGAGTAGGGATAAACGGGTCCTTCTCAGGTTGGCGGGATGTGACTAGTGGAGTGCCACAGGGATCAGTGCTTGGGCTTTAACTGTTTACAATGTACATCAACGATCTAGATGAGGATGTCGAACTTAAAATATCCAAATTCGCATATGATACTAAATTAGGAGGGAGAATAAACACCAAGGATGACATTTAAAAAAAAAAAATGCAGCACGATATAGATAGGCTAGGTGAGTGGGCAGGTAGGTGGCAGAGGAAATATAATATAGGGAAGTGTGAAGTCATCCACCTAGATGGTAAAAAAAAGTAGTGCAAATAATTCATCAGAAGGGGAGAGACTAAATAGTGTTAGCGTTCAGAGGGACTTGGGTGTCCTTGTACACCAGTCACAAAAAGTTAGTTTGCAGGTACAGCAAGCAGTTAGGAAGGCTAACGATATATTGGCGTTCATTATAAAAGGGTTCAAATACAAGAGTAGGGAAGTCTTGCTGCAGCTGTATAGGGCCCTGGTGAAACTGCATCTGGAATACTTTGTCCAGTTTTGGTCTCCTTATTTAAGAAAGGATGTGCTCGCCTTGGAGGGGGTACAACGTAGATTCACTTGGTTGGTACCTGGGATGAGGGGGATGAGTTATGAGAATAGGTTGAGCAATCTAGGCCTATATTCTCTAGAATATAGAAGAATTAGAGGTGATCTTATAGAAACCTATAAGATTATTAAGGGGCAAGACAGAGTAGACAGTGGGAGACTGTTTCCTCTGGTTGCAGAAACTGTAACCAGTGGTCACAGTCTGGAGATTAGGGGTCAGCCCTTTCACACTGAGTTGAGAAAACATTTCTTCGCTCAGAGGGTAGTGAATTTATGGAAATCTCTACCCCAAAGAGTTGTGGATGCTCATTCCTTGAACATATTCAAGACTGAGATTGATAGATTTCTTATGGATAAAGGGATTAAGGGATATGGTGATAAGGAGGGTAGGTGGAGCTAGAATAGATCACCCATGATCTTATTGAATGGCGGTGCAGGCTCGAGGGGCTGAATGGCCTACTCCTGTTCCTAATTCTTATGTTCTTATGTTCTTATACCTGGACTTCATTTTTGCTCCTCTTGTCCAAACCCTACCGACCTATATCCTTGACTCTTCCGACGCTCTCTGCCACTTTCAACAACTTCCGGTTACTTGATCCAGTCTCTATACACCTCCATTCCCTACAAGGACGGCCTGCATGATCTCTGTTTCTACGTGGAACAGTGGCACAGCCAGTCTCCATCCACCACCACCCTCCTCCACCTGGCTGAACTTGTTTTGACATTGAACCTTCAACTCCAACCACTTCCTCCAAATAAAAGGTGTCGCTATGAGAACCAGGCCTATTCGGGTCTACTCCCTGATCTGCTCCTCAGGTACATTGATGACTGTTGGGGCTGCTTCCTGCTCTCGCAGAGAATTGAAACAATTCATCAATTTCGCTTCTAGCTTCCACCCCTCCATAAAATTCACATGGACCATCTCTGACACTTCCCTATGTCAACTTCACCATTTGCATCTTGGACCATGGATTATCAACAGGTATATTTTAAAAGCCCACTAACTCCCACAGCTACTTGGACTATACCTCCTCCCACCCTGCCTGGCGTAAAGGCGTAAAGACGCCATTCCCTTTTCCCAGTTGCTCTGCCTCCGCTGCATCTGTTCTGATTAGGACACTTTTCACATCAGAGCATCCAAAATGTCTTCTTTTTTCCTCGATCGAGGGTTCCCATCTGCTGTGGTAGACGATGCCCTAGACCGTGTCCAAGGCCCCAAGCACAGTTTTTATGTGAGATGGCATTTTACATGTACTACCACCATTTTAGTATATTGCATCCGCTGATCACGATGCGGTCACCTCTACACTGGGGAGACCAAACAAAGATTGGGTAACCGATTTGCCGAACACCTCCATTCTGTCCACAAATTCAACCCTGACTTACCGGTTTGCCATTTCAACTCTCCTTCCCACTCTCAGTCTGACCTCTCCATCCACGGTCTCCTCTCTGTTCCAATGAACCGCAGCATAAGCTCGAGGAAAAGCACCTTATTCATCTGTTAGGGCCCTTCAGCCCTCTTGCCTTAATATTGATTTCAACAATTTCAGACCATAACAGCTCACCCTCCACCTCTTCTGCAACTGTCTGATCTGCCTGTTCTTCAGCAATTTCACTCCACTTTGTTTTAACGTTATTAACACCTCTGCTCTCCAATTTGTTCCAATTTGGTTCACAACATTAACACCTCTTTAACCCATCATCTCCTGCCCTCTACACAATTTTTCTTTGTCTTCCTTGCCCTACCTCTCCCTCTCTGTTAATCCCCAAAAACCTCTCCCTCTCTGTTAATCCTTAAAAGCCTTTCCCTCCCAACATGCCCCAGTTCTGACAAAGGGTCGTGGACCCGAAACATTGACTCACTTTTCCTTTCTCCATAGATGCTGCCTGACCTGCTGAGTATTCCCAGCAATTTCTGTTTTTGTTTCAGATTTCCAGTATCTGCAGTATTTTGCATTTTATAGATATATATATATATATCTATAAAATTCTGTAATTCTGTAAGGGTTGCAAAATTCTGTAATTAATGTGTTAAATAATATCTGAAATTATATCAGCGATATATATCGCTGATATAATTTTCCCTGCTAAAATACATGTTGATATAAATTATTATAAACACAATAATTTTTAAATATATAAACATAAAATACATTTCCCGAAGGTCCCGCCTATAAACAACCCGTGACTAATACCGTATATCTCCGCGTATAAGGCGCACTTTTTTTCAGGTCGGAAGATCTCGAAAGTGGGGGTGCGCCCTATACGCAGATACAAGCAATTTTGAGCCTCGGAGATACAGTAAACAGGGGGGGCGGCCGGCGCGCTGTCAGCCGGGGTTTGGTCAGTGTCCGGCGGGGGTTGGGGGGAGCGGGTGACGGGGCTTCGGCCTCGGCCGCCCGGGCAGCGGCAGCAGCAGCGGACTTCAGTGCTGTGCTTACCTTCTGCCCAACCCAGTCTGCCTGCCTCACTCCCTGCCGCTCTCTCTCCCTGCCTGCCTGCCTCTCCCTCCCTCCCTGCCTGCGTGCCGGCCTGCCTCTCTCCCTCTCTCTCTCCCACGCTGCCGGCCTGCCTCTCTCCCTCTCTCTCTCCCTCCCTCCCTGGCTGCCGGCCTGCCTCTCTCCCTCTCTCTCTCCCTGCCTCCCTCTCTCCCTCCCTGGCTGCCTGCCTCTCTCTCTCCCTACCTACCTGTCTCTCCTGTCTCTCCTCCCTTCTGCCGGCAATATCATTGAGAATGCTTCCGTTTTTTTTCACCAAGAAAGGTCAAAAGTGGGGGGTGCGCCTTATACACGGAGATATACAGTAATCTGCCCAAGTCCCATTCAATGGTTTATATTCTATGCAAGTTTGACATAATTCATATTACATGTATAGCTCTAATTGATACAATTTATGTGAGGTTTACTGTACACCATTAGTCTTCAAGAGGTTCATCAACTTCACCAGTGATGTGAGGTTAACAGCCGTGGATTGAAATGGCCAATTTTATTATTATAATCTTTTTTGGAGGGATTATTATTAGGTGGGTGGAGTAAGGAAACTTGCCCAAGGTTTCGCCCTGACCTGCCTGGATTCGAACTCAGGTCTTACTCATGTAAGGCGAGCACTCTAACCACTGAGCTATAGGACTCCACAAGATATTGAAGGAGCGGTTGAAGATAAGGCACACAATTGAGATAGGCCTTGGAGCAGGCAAGGGAGGGGACGAGGTGAAGGGACTGTGGGATAAAATTCCAAAGTGTAGGGGCAGAGAGATTAATCCTGATATTGCAGTCAGTTTTTTCAGACTACAAATAAACATATTTCTCTAGGATGGTGCAGTGAGAAGAATGCTTTCTTCTCCTGAGTAAAGAAAAATGTTCTGTGTCTAACCTGACATTAAACTTATGTCCTCTTGTTCTATTGTCATTCATTTAACACTGCACCCTAGAGTATTAATCTGGGTTTACGTATTCATTCCAATTTAAAATTACACCTATGAGGTCCTTCTAGCCAATACTGAATCCACGTCCATGGATGTTATCCTTGATAATCAGTAACCACAGTTTGTGGAGTCGCCTTTCATATGATACATTGTTGAATGCCTTTTGGAAATCCAGATATACTACATCATATAACAATTTGGACCGTCACCTCATCCTAAAAGTCTATAAGATTGGTCAGACAAGACCTACTTTTTCTGAAACTGTGTTGGCGGTCATATATTAGATTATTCATATGTAGGTAATCTTCCATTTGCTTTCTGGTGATTGATTCCATAATATATTTTTTTCACATTTACTTAAGTCTTACATCTTTATGCAAGACCAGCAATTGTCCCACAACTCCTCGTCCCCACCTTCAACAACCAACAGACACTACATCCCAAACCTCCAGAACCCACTGCCTCAATCCCTTTGTCTTCCCCTCTTTACCCATCTTCAGATCATACCTGAAGAGTTTCCTCCTTGCCTGCGGTCACCTCCCCTTTCTCCCTAATGTACCATTGTCCAGTCCTCCGTGATGCTACCCCACATAAAGGGCCTCATATAAATGCAAATTGTTGTTGCAATTTTAAAGAAAGTTTTTAATGATTTTTGGCTTGCTCATCTCTTTCAGATTTTTGGCATCTGTCTGGCTCAGAACTTGGTCAGCGATATTGAAGCTGTCCGGGCAAGCTGGTAGCAACCATCATGCCAAGCAAATCAATCGAAATGCACCAAGTTACTGCACAGAGGAACACATAGCAGCCCTCTGGACTTCAATTTCGTATGGAGTAGTAAAACGTTCTGGGATAAGAGCAGCCAGAGAACCCTGTGACGCTTTGAGAAATGGCCCCAGTGCGACTGTTAGCAAATGCATGGGATTGCTTCTGTAGTCAACAATAAATGCATGGAGGAGATCTGATTGCAGCAGCAAAGCTGAAGTGACAGCTTCACTTATGATATCCCATAGTGTTATACACGAACTTTTAACAATTTGATATCACATGAGATGGTTAAAAGCACTGCCATGAACCAAAAGGTATTCGGAATCTCAGAGGAAATGCCTTTGATCCCTTAAGTTTCTTTTGAAGCTCATTGGGAGCATCAGCTCTTTGCAAAATAATGGGAGGGGAAATCATTATATCCTTCAGTATACTATTTGACTATTTGGATCACAATCTTTGTTTTACCCTCTTTCCTCTCGTCACCACCTTTTCAAATATTTCAGAGCAAGTGAATGCTCAATAGCGCTAAGATTTTACGACCCAACATTAATGACATTATGGAATCTTTTAGTGAAAAGTTAATTTGGTGAATTTTAACTTCAATGGTGGTGGTGGTGGGGGGATTGTGATACGATGTTTCTGTGCGGTGCTTTACAAAATTTACATACAGATTCAAATTTTGACGTAAATAGTAGTGGTTCCTTAAAAATAATGCTTTCCTCTAGGTGTACCTGTATCCTGTTTTTTCTTTAATGTTACTTTTCCGTTTAACTTTTTTTTTAAAATGCAATGAGTCACCTTTGCGCTTCACGTAAGAAAATGAAAATTCAGAGGTATTTCTATCTTATCATCGGAAAAGGAATCAGTATCTTAAGTTACCTTTTTTTTTTATTTTGGCCGGCTGATGTCTGATGCGTACTTAAGAGTATCCAAACCAAACTGACAGTTCCATACATCTCACCTATACATGGAAATCCCATGAGATAGATTGTTAGAATGGAATTCACACTCTCTCCCTAAGGGACATATCCTGCTAATCTAATTCTGGAAGTGTGAGGCAAGAGCCAAGACTTGGGGACCCCAGCATAAACATTGAGGTAACTGCCGGAGTCTAACCAGCTATAACTGCATAGTTTGCCATTTATGCCATTTACCTTCCCTTCCTTCGAAAACTCTCTACTACCCCTCAAGTCTCTACCTCAAAACCCTCTTAGTCTATCGTCCCCCCCAAGCTCTCCCCCACTTTCCTCTCAGGCATCTCTACGCTCCTACTCTCTCCCTCTGCTCTGAACGCCTCCTCATCCTAGGCGATTTCAACGTCCACCTCACCGCTTCATACTCTACTTCCAGAGACTTCTCCTCCCTCCTCACTTCGCTTAATCTCTCACTCCACATCCACTCCACCACCCACATCCATGGCCACCCACTCGACTTGGTGATCACCCAGGGCCTCACCGCTTTGGACATCACCACCACAGACAAAGCCGTCTCGGATCACCACTTCGTCTCCCGTAATACCTCCATACCCCTTCCTCCACTATTACCTACCACCTGTGAAAAACTATCTCCCACCATTCCCTCTATGCCGTCCTTGAGTCATCTGACCTCCTACCCCTCTGGCCCTCTCTAAATGACCTACCCTCCTCTTCTTCCTCCACAGTTCCCTCTCCTCCATCCCCGACTCCCTAACCCATCCTCACCTCCCAAATCGCATCCTATTCCTGTAAATCCCCCTAGTACACCAGCCACCTCCGAACCCTTAAGGTGCAGGTGCGAGCTGCTGAACAAAATTAACAATCCACTGGCAAATTTGGCTCGATCACACAAAGGCCTACCATTCCACCCTAGTCTCCACCAAGTCCTCCTACTTATCCAAACTAATCTTAAGAGGCAAAGGACAATCCCAGATTCCTTTTCTCCACCACTAACCGCCTCCTCCGACCACTCTCCCATGTCGCACCCATCCTATACTCAAACTCCAACTGTGAGGAGATGCTGGACTTCCTCGAATCAAATATTAGCCATCTTTACCCCGCTCTCTACTAGTTCCCCACTACCTCTCCCCCAGGATCCACCGCCCTCTCACCTCCCACTAGACACATTTGACTGTATCTCTCCCCCCGCCCTCTTTGCTCTCATCTGAAAAATGAAACCCACCATCTGCTCCCTTGACCCCATCCCCACCTCTCTCCTCATCTCCCAGCTCCATCTCCTAGCCTTCCCCTCCTAACTGATGTCATCAACCTCTCCCTATCCACCAGCACTGTACCCACCCCTCTAAAATCTGTTGTCATCACCCCCATCTTGAAAAAACCTTCCCTGGGCCCATCCCTACTCTCCAGATATCGCCCCATCTCCAATCTCCTATTCCTCTCCAAGGCCCTGGAACAAGTCATTGCTTCCCAGCTTCACTCCTTTCTCTTTTGCCACTCCCTCCAACCCCTTCAATCTGGCATCCGTGCTGCTCACAGCACTGAGACAGCCCTGGTCAAAGAGTCTCTAATGACATTCTAAACATCTGTGAACACGGCTCTCTTTGTCTCCTTGTCCTCCTTGACCTCTCTGCCGCCTTCAACACTGTCGACCATTCCATCCTCTCCTTCCTCCTCAATCTCCATGGACCTGCCCTCGCCTGGTTTGAATCCTACCTCTCCCATCATCTACACTTTGTTGCCATCAATGCCTTCTCTTCCAGCCCCCGCACTGTCACCTGTGGTGTCCCCAGGGCTCTGCCCTTGGCCCCTTACTTTTCAACATCTACACGCTCCCACTTGGTGACATCATCCGCAGACATGGGGTTAACTTCCACATGTATGTGGTGACACCCAACTCTATTTCCCTGCCTCTACCCTCCACTCCAGGACTATGATCTTGACAGACATCAAGTCCTGGATGAGAGCTAACTTTCTACCGTTGAATGACAACAAGACAAAGGCCCTACTGATTGGCTCACGCCAGCCTTCACACATTAAGCTCCATGGTTGCTCACTAGACCTCTCCAAGCCAGTCAGGAACCTAGGTATCTTGTTCAACCCTCAACTGTCTTTCCTCCCCCACCTCCAAGCAATGACTCGCTCTGCCCTTTCCCACCGAATTTCCTCACATTCAAAGCCCTCCACAACCTCGCCCCACCCTACATCTGTGACCTTCTAATCCCTTACCAACCTGACCGCCCCCTCCGCTCAGCAGCTTCTGGCTTGCTCCACATCCCATCTGCCCCACCATTGGTGGGCGAGCCTTTAGCCACTGTGCCCCCAACCTCTGGAACTCCATCCTGCAGTCCCTCCGCCTCGCCCCCTCCCCGGCCTCCTTCAAGTCCTGCCTCAAAACTCTCCTCTTCAATAGTCCCATCGGTAACTCCTAATCCCCCCCATCCCGTCCCCAGCTCGGGTCTGACGCAGTGACTATCCTGCACCTTGGAATGTCCTGACATGAAGGCGCTATACAAGTGTAATTTTGTTGTTGTTGTTATGTTGCTGTCGGATAAGCCTTCTCACTGCTTGTCCAGCTAAAACCTAAAAACCTAAAACCACCCGGTTAGCAGGACCCCTTGACTCAGGAAACTGGATCGAGAGCACCACAGAGTGCTGGCTGGATTCTGACATTCCATTGTCACATGTCACCCAGTTCAGCTCCAGGGAAACCCTGCTAACCTCCGCCTCACAGAAGGACATAGAAATACGACAGGACGTGGTGGAAAATAACATTTTAAAGCATCCTGCCTAACATACAAGTTGTCACAATACACAATATTGAAGTACCAGAAGCATCAGGATATAGTATTCCATAGAAATGCAATAAATTGACCATTTAACAACTTATATCATGTCTCCTTGTTTGGAGGAGTTTGGATTATGTCCAAAACTCCTTGTTTCAACACCAAGCATCAATGCGATTGGAATGTAAATCCCTTGGCTCCACCTTGCACAGAAATGGTCGAGTCCTTGGGTGAAGCTGAGGATCTCCAAACGTGACTGAGAAAGGTACAGACCGAGTTAACAATATGTGCAGAATTTACAGGATGTGACTTTTGAGGTAGGTTTTACTGCCAACCTACATTTTGTTTCACTTTATAAAAAACTAAACATTTGGGGCATAACCATATGTACAGAGGAAGTTACCTAATCTTGAAAGAAACCATTGTATTAATACCATTGGTCACACAACCGTTGAAATCCTATACAATGCTTATTGCAAATTTAATTTCCCAGATATACATACGTTTAATAATAATAATCCTTGCATTTGATACAGCGCTTTCCATGTCTTCTAGATGTCTCAAAGCTCTTCACAGAATATACTGTAAAGTGAATTTACTGTATATTTGTGGGCAAAATATGGTAGCCAATTACGCACAGGAGTGTTCCAAAAACAGTCATGGATTGAAATGACCAATTTTTTTTTGAGGGATTATTATTAGACGTGTGGAGTAAGGAAACTTGCCCAAGGTTTTGCCCTGACCTGCCTAGATTCGAACATAGGTCTCACACTTGTAAGGCGATTGCTCCAATCACGGAGCTATAGGACTTCTTACATGGTCAGCACAACCTGAATGGTTCATAGTTTATTAATTCTCACAAATTGGTGTCCAGTTTTTGGAGCTCAGACCTTATTTTCAGTCTTAGCTTCTTTTATAAAACTTTCGCATTCAAGGGCTCCACAGTTGGATATCCATGGAATTACATCTGTGGAATCACTCAAACATTAAATAAAGGCTATTTAAAGTTAAATAAATAAAGGATCATATACAGATTCACAAACACTCACCTACATTTTGCATTTTCTTTCATCAAACCCCAGTGACAGGAAAATTTAAGGTAGTTTATATTATTTTAATAGCAATTCCCTTTTTATTGTGTGGGCACGAGGTTGGCTCGCATGTAATACTCAACATTGGGTCAAAAGGTGCCTGGGTCCAACCTGATTGTCCAGTCTGAAGCTCCAGTGTAATATTGGGGGAAGCTCAGCATTGTCGGAGATGCCATCCTTGGGATGAGACATTAAATCGATGTCCCTTCTGCCTATTCAGAGGAGGTTAAAGATCCAATTTCACTACTATTTGAAAAGAGAAGGGAGGTTCTCCTGGTATTCTGGTCAACAATCTCTAGATTAATTGATTATTGAATTCTTGGGTGTTTGTAGGACAATGCTTATTCAAAATTAAATTCTCACGACCTGCTGAACGATGAAAGACTGCTGCCTTTGCCTACAAAAACAATCCAACTTGATAGTGGTCACTAAAGTAGTTTTGATACTACATTTAACAATTAGTTTTGTCATAATGGTTCATATGTGGTTTGGCTCCTTCAGCTTGTTTTTGTTGAGGACTGAAGGATGTATAGCTATCTAACTGCTATCTGTGGAACAACTGCAATAACTCGTTCTTAGTGACCAATGTCCTAAAATAGTTATGAGTTATGACGCTAGGTTGTTTAATTTGGGTCTATATCCTCTGGAATATAGAAGAATTAGAGGGGATCTTAGAGAAACCTATAAGATTATTAAGGGGCACGACAAAGTAGATAGTGAGAAATTGTTTCCCCCGGTTGGAGAATCTAAAACCAGGGGTCACAGTCTTAAAATTAGAGGTCAGCCCTTTCACACTGAGTTGAGAAAAAACTTTGGTGAATGTATGGAATTCTTTACCCCAAAGAGTTGTTAATGCTCAGTCCTTGAACATATTCAAGACTGAGTTAGATAGATTTCTCATTTATAAAGGATTAAGGGGTATGGGGATAAGGCAAGGGTAGCTGGAGTTAGAGTAGAATATCAGCCATGATTGAATGGCATGGCAGGCTTGAATGGCCTACTCCTGCTCCTATTTCATATGTAATAGAAAAATGTATGAAAATAGCATTGCCCTTCAAAAAACCCAACCTTGATGTCTCCAACCTCATAAATTGCCATCCCATTTCCAACCTGCCTTGCCTTGCCAAAGCTCTAGAACACATTGTCTCCTCATCACACTTGCTTGGTTCAAATCTTGGGGATGTCACCTGCAGACATCTTCAAGTAAACTTTCACTTCTATGCAGATGACAAACAAATCTACTTCTCCTCCTGCGACTCCAGGTCTGCCATTGTTCTGTCTGATGTCTGGCAGACATTAGGGTCTGGATGAACTCACTCGCTCACTCGCTGCTGGCCTGGCTGGTCTCACTCACTGCCAACCTGCCTCACTCTCTCACTGCCAGCCTGGCTCACTCCCAGCCTGACCGTCACTCTCTTGATGGGCAGACCCTAGCGTTGTTGTGGCCCCCGTTCCACCCGCTGGCGAACGACGTTAATAGCAAACATTGCAACGTTAAATGAATATATGTTCCCTATGTATCAGCAACGTAATAACGAAAGAACGTTAACCGATGTGACGTTCAGCGGCATGAATAATAAGTATGACATGAATTGTTTCTAAATTTGGTCTCCACATTATAAGTGGGAATTATAGCAGCAATGGAAAGAGTACAGCCTAGGTTGATGAAGATGATACCGGGATTAGCAGGTTACTGCAATCAGGATAAAATAGACAAGTTAGACCCTTTTTGCTAGAAAATGGGACCTAATAGAAGTGTTTAAAATCATGAAAGATAGGGTGGAGAATCAATGATATTGGACAGCGACTGGGGAATCTAAAGAGTTCAGGAGGAACTATTTCATGCAAAGGATAGTCTTGAGTGTGGAACTTACCAACAGCAACAACAAATTGTTTTTTGAAATGCCTCCATGAAGTGGTGGCTGAATCAAATAGTATAGATGTATTTGAGAGGAAGCTGGTCTTTCACAAGAGGGAAGACATGGAATAGAAGATTTGGGAGGGTGTAAGGAATGGGTGAAGACTCATGTGTAATATAAACACCGGTACTGGTTGGACAGAGTGGCCTTATAAGTGACCGTGCTGTATATTCTTTGTAAATCTTTAATAGGTGTTTGTTGCTTCGTTATTACATCGCCGAAACATAGGAAACATCTATTCATTTAACGTTGCAACGTTTGCTATTGCATCGTTCGCGCGGGTGAAAACAAACTACTTGGGTTAGTGTACATAGACTGTGAACGTCCGGCATTCTTGCGTGCTTTCTGCTTAAGGCCGTTGCGCTTAAAGTCACTCTTTCCATGAACACAACTGTGACGTTAAGCGAAGAGTAAGTGTAGTCTGTTTAGAAATCATTCTTACGATTAGATTTAGAGATTGCAAATTCTGCAGTATTCATTTTATAAGGCACCTCATCAGGAAGACATCTTAAAGCATTCTGCAGGATTTACTAATTGTGTATTGCATATGGCAAACACAGAAACCCTTTTGTACACAGCAAAATCCCACAAACAACGAGTGACCAGTTTTTGTTTTGGTGGATTGTTGGTCAGGACATCAGGAGGCGCTCCCTCCTGTTTTTAAATACAGGTAAACCCCGCTAACATTGTCCCGGTTAGCGTTCTTTCATTATCACGTTGCTGAGACATTGGAACGTATGCAGTCAACCCTTGCCCAACGCGACTTTCTCGAGTGTGAATTTGCTTATATGCGAAAAAATAAATGCGCCACTTTTTTTGCGGAACGCGAGTAAAATTTGTGTATATGTGCTGGCTGGCCCCGCGCACATGCAGACTCGGGAGGACACGGCCAGCTCCCGCATAAGTCAGATGATTCCTTGGCCTCAGAACAACCTGATGGCATTGCATGGTAAACAGAAGAGACAAGATACAGAGAGAGGGAGAGGCTCGTAGCACTTCCAGGATCAAAGGTAAAATAATTTAGCCAAGCTGCGGTAGTGTAAGGTGCTGTTTTATTGTCTCCAGTGAGTCAGTGAGAGCGGGGAGAGTGACGAGCGGGGAGAGCGGGCCAGCCAGCTGTAGCCGACCTCAGTACGTACCTTGCGTTGGTCGGGTGTGGATGTGCCTGGAGGCTTGAGGTTGTTTAGCCTGTGGATGGATTCCCCTAATCCCCCTTTTCCCATTACTTATTAAGCTTACCAAATGCAATTTTATCGAGTGCGCTGTTTTCCAGGAACATAAGCCCTGCGTTCGGCGAGAGTCTACTGTATTCATTTAACTTTGCGATGTTCGCTATTACATAGTTCGCTAGTGGGTGGAAAGGGGGTACGATGGTGCTAGGTCAAGAGAGTGATGGGCAGGCTGGGAGTGAGTCAGGCCAGAAGCGAGATAGGCCGGCAGCGAGTGAGTGAGCCGGGCAGGTAGTCAGGGAGCAAATATAATGTGTTAAAGAAAATTTTGACGAAAAATGTCCCAAAGAACCTAACTCCAGCTTTTACATTTATTCTTATGGGAAAAATGTGTTCTGTTAACATCGTTTCACTTAAAGTCGTACTTTTCAAGAACCAAACTACGACGTTAAGCGAGATCCACTGTAACCACCCAACAAAGCAGGCATCTCAGCAACCCCCAGCACTGCACTGAAATATCAGCCTGGATGGACTCAGTTCAGTTCTGACATGGGACTTGAACCCATAACCTTCTGACTCAAAAGATAAGAGTCCTCAATACCACTCATGGTGTGGTATTTATAAAGATTTACACAGACTTTGTAAGATTTGTACAGAAACAAGCCAACCAGCCCAACAAGTGCTCCTGTTTATATTATACATGAGTGACCACCATTCCTTACTCCCTCCCATATCCTTCTATTTCCCTCTCCCTCATTTGAAGGCCTATTTATTCTTGAATGCTTTAAGCGATTTGCACGATCTTCTGCATGATGCAGTTCCTCCTGAATTCAGTTTTAGTGTAAAGCATGGAGTATATTTATTAGACTAGAAAATGTAACCTCATGATAATATCTTAATTTAGATATTCAGGATACATACAATATTCAAGATATTCAGGATAGACTTATTACAAGTCTAAGTAATTGAATTAATCTTGAGTTTGGCCAATTTCGTAGGGAGAAATGGTTCCAAATTTGTCTAGCTGCACCATCTGGTGGTCGCCTGGGTTTTTGCAAATTACAGCTGATGAACAACAACAACAACAACAAATTACATTTATAGAGCGCCTTTCACGTCGGGAGGACGTCCCAAGGCGCTGCACAGGAGGCGTGTGACCCGAGCTGGGAGGGGAGTGTTTGGGAAGGGGTGAAACACGAAGGGGAGGTAAAAGAGTTCGGGGTGGAACAAAAGGCACGATCAAAGAGGAAAGTCTTCAAACCGGCCTTGAAAGAGGAAAGGGAAGAGACGAAACGGAGGGATTGAGGGATGGCATTCCATAGGGTGGGAGCGGAGAAATTGAAGGCCCGGCCTCCGATGGTGGGGCGGTTCGGGCGGGGGGCTTGGAGCAGGCCAAGTCCTGTTGAACGGAGGGTCCGGGTGGGCGTGTAGGGGGAGAGTAGATCGGTTAAATAGGCCGTGTAAGGCCTTGTAGGTGAGGACGAGGATCTTGAATCTCGATCCTCTGGAGGATGGGGAGCCAGTGGAGACGGGCGAGGGTGGGGGTTATGTGGTCGCGGAGGCGGGTGCGGGATAGTACACGGGCTGCAGAGTTTTGGATGACCTGCAGCCTGTGAATGGAGGAACTGGGGAGGCCGACGAGGAGAGAATTTCCGTAGTCCAGCCGTGAGGTGATGTATGCGTGCACGAGTGTTTCGGCAGCGCGGGGGGTAAGATAGTTGCGGAGCCTGGCAATGTTGCGCAGGTGGAAATAAGCGGTGCCGGTCAATGTGGGGGAGGAAGGAAAGTTTTTGATCGAACATGATGCCGAGGTTCCTGATTGGCTTTGTGAGGTGGAGAGTGCAGCCTTGGATATTGAGGCTGGCAGCGTCCGATGTGCGGAGTCGCTGGCTTGAGCCAATCAGGAGGGCCTCGGTCTTACTCACGTTCAATTGCAAAAAGTTGTCCCTCGTCCACGACTCGATGTCGGACAGACATGCTGTCAGAACATCGATCGTAGTTCGTAGTACAAATCCATCTAATTTCCTCCAATCACATGATTTCCATTTGTTTCAGAGCCATGATCCTCTGAGTTTTGTTCCTATTTTTTAATGTTGATATTGCAATGTATTAGCTGGCTACAGAACAATACACGTTTAGGAGTAAAACTAAAGCTGTGTTTAGTCTTCAGATAGGCCAGTGTGTGCACAGAGACACAAATTTGCACCCATAACTAAATCTTACGATTATAGCATACTGAAAAAAATTTACACTACTTAGCATTCTGTATCTTGAATTTGCCTCGTATTGAACTGTATGATTCAATCCATGACTGTTTGTGGGACACTGCTGTGTGCAATTGGCTGCCGTATTTTGCCCACAAAATATAGTCAATTCACTTTACAGTATATTCTTTGAAGCATTTTGAGGCATCTTGCCGACATGAAAGTGTGATTTGTTGTTGTTGAATTCAACTGCTTTCATTTTTATCAATATAAATTGATATGAATGTAAATATGTATTGTATTTGCTACCCACTCGAGGGTTCTTCCCCGTGCGAGAGGCGTTATATAAACATCATTGTTTAGTACATTTCTATTGTCACCCTTTTCACCCACAGCCATTTCACTTTATAGTATATTCTGTGAAGCGTTTTGAAATGTGTCAAAGAAATTAGGTGTTTTATCAAATGTAAGGGTTATTATTATAAACATTCCTGTATAAACAAGAACGGGGTATAAGAACCATAAACATTTATAGCACAGGAGAAGGCTATTTGGTGCACTGCTGTTTGTGCCAGCTCCCACTTTCGTCTAATTTCCCTGCCATTTTCCATAACCCTGTAGGTGACTGTTTAAAATATTTGTCTAGTTTCCCCTTGAAAGGGCAATATGGATTTGAGGGGTGCGTGAAGGGCTCTATATAAATTTAAGTTGTATTTTGTTGCTGTTATGCAATATAGCACATTTCACAACACAACAGTAGGTCACAGAGAAAATGGAATTGAAAGGATTAGTTGAGGTACAGATCAGCCAAGATCCAATCAAACAGCGGAGCGTGCTCGAAGGGCTGAAAGGACTACTCCTGTTCCTATGTCCTATATGTATAGTGGGCAAGCCTGTGGAGGTATTTGAAATCAAGGACAAGGATCTTAATTCGAACCACTGGGGAGCAAGTGGAGCCAAGCTCAGATGGGAGTGAAGGACTCAGGAAGCATGATCCAGTAGAGAACACAAGAGTTCTGGATGATCTGCATGTTAAGTCAGTTGGACCGGAAGGCTCATCAGCAGGTCATTAGAATAATGCTGATGATCCAAACAATTCGATCCAAACTCCTTGATTCTACGCCAAGCATATGCCATTGGATATGATGAAGGCATGGATAAGAGGTAGTGACTAACAACATTGTAGAGGTGAGGGAAAGCCAAGCAAGTGAAGCTCAGATGTAAGGTTGTTTCCCTGTCCCAAGAATCAGCCTGGCTGTGGCATGCACACCAGTCAAACATTTGGGCGTTCAAGCCCATCAGGGCTTTCACGTCATTATAGCTAAATGTTAGCATTACACTGTAGTCATTATGGCATTACATTAAAGTCTGCCTGGTGCGAGTCCTTGCATCTTTGCTGCGTTAATGGAGGTGCTACATTTTGGATGAGCGTATCTGAAGTACAGACAGGACCTCGGTTTAGCCATTAAAAACTACTTAGCAAGATTTGAGGAGAGTTTCTCTGGTGTCTTGGCCAACAATCCCCCAGATTAAATTGGACAATTACTCCATTGCTACTTATGGGACATAGAAATGTTAACCTAGAAGTAGTCACTGCACTTTACAGTGCTCAATTTGAAACATTAAGAACTGGTAAGGTTTGGGAATCAAATGCAAGGATTATTAAGACACTATACAAATGTAATTTTGTTGTTGTTATCGCAACTCCCAATCACTACATTTACAGTTAAAGTCTATGGAATGCTTTAAGAATCTCAATACAAGATGCTAAATACCATTTTTCTCTCAGGATTTCTTGACAAAGTCAAAAAAGCAAAATAGGCCGCAAAACAAAATTTTCCAGTTTATGAAATTTCATTGTTTTAAAAATATATAAAACTAATCTATGAAATAGCACAATTTCAGGTGTTCCAATGGCGGAAACGGGAGCAAAGCAAATTCCAGTTTGCAAATGCTGCACCACATTTTATTTTTGCAGGATCTCATAATGGTGGCAGTATTTAATCTATGTCAATCTTCTCATTCAGTTCTTTCAAGTATACGCAACTAAGGTAGAAAGGAGGCTACAAATCTATAAAATTCTGTGTTAAATAGTATACTGTAGTTGTAAAAGAATGAGATGGTGGAATGTACCTGCTCCATCTGGAGTTGACTTGTAACAAATTTCAATTACTCAATTTCAATCCTGCACACTTGGAAAATCAACACATTAGACACCGCTGTGAACTCAAGGTTTAATTTATTAATTCTAGGTACCATGACACACCATTAACAGCCAATGTTTGGGAAAGGTTCATGATGCACACTACTTTTTTGTGGCTCTTGGAAGCATTAAGAATGGAGCATGAAGCAAACTTCAATATTTGAATCTAAAGGAAAATTTCAGGTTTTAAACTGCAAGGTCCTGCATCATCCCCAGTCTCGTGTTTATCACTGCATGGAATAGGCCTGTGGGATGGGTGTAATCCTGCTATAAACAGTCACATTGGTATTTTACTACAACATGCAGGTTCTACCACATTGATTCTGACAAGGGGAACATTAAACAGGACGTGGAATGGAAACTGGTCATTTTATTTGAATTATAGCTTGCAGTTGAAATTGCTTGGTCCCAGTTTCTGCCAGACTGGGCCCATCTATGCATGCACAGGGAGTGAAGAGGAAACATCAGACAAAGGTGACCCTTAACAAGATTCTGAAGGCCGGGTAAATCTCAACTTTCAACAGTCAGTCTCTGCTCAGTCACGGATGCCTGCTGGGCAACAAGTTTGTTCTCGTGACTGCGGAGCTTGGACACCACCTCTTTGAACGACATACTCTGTGCTTCCTTTTTAAGTAGTTCTGGAAGGGTAAGAAAGAGTCATTCAGCAACTTGCCTTGAAAATATAAACTGCACCAGGCTCCACAACTCTATCACTCTGATCCTCATGAGGTTCCACTGGCTCCACAGCACTCAGATACAGATCAAGATCCTCACCGTTAAAAGTCCTCCGTGGACTTGCTCCTTCCTACCTCTATGTCCTCCTAACCCCTACCAACCTATCTGCTCCTTCTGCTCAACGGGCTCGGGCCTGCTTCACATTGCTCGCACCACCATCGGCGGGTGGGCTTTCAGTCAGTACCCCCACCTTCTGGAACTCCATCCCATGGGTACCCACCTCACCCCTCCCTTGCCTCCTTCAAGGCACATCTCAAGACCCTACTTTTCGACCGTGCATTCGGTCACCCTCCTACTCTTTCTGGCATCCACCCCTCCTGATTGCAACCATCAGCTCAGGTACGGATCCCTGACCTTCCAGCATCTTGGGACGTCCTCCTGACATGAGACGTGCTGTACAAATGTAATTTGTCGTTGTTGTTGTTGCTGAGTGGTTACAGTAAATACCAAGAAGTAATTGAAACAAGTTGCAATATTAGCTAACACTCTATGAATTAAAAAATTTACTATTGCAACAACAACAACAACAACTTCGATTGATATAGCGCCCTCCACACCGGACGGCGTCTCAGAGCGCTTAACAAACATTGCAATCAAACATCTGGTGTTTTCAGATCAATGGTTCTCTCTATGACAGTAGTATTAAATTACATAAAGCGACAGTTAAAATGGTTTTAGCAGCTGTGGGATTAGGAATAAATTCCAAAGGCATTTTATTTACTCATCAGATAGAAACCAACTGGCTCACTTGCTTACGCTGATAACTCATAATGGACAATGCTCACCTGACCCCATGATGGTGCAAACCATGATCATCGAATTGTACTTAATTTCGGGTGCACTGACATCATCAGAAACCAATTTGTGTAGAACTTGCACAAGTTTGGCATTCTCTAGATCCTGTTCTGCAGTACCTGATGGGAAGAGAATCAACAAGTAAAATATACCAAAATTGAGAGCCAAGTATGATGACTAACATTATGAAACACAACACCAATGCTAGTTATTTAAATGGAATCCTGTAACTCAATGGTTAGAGCACTCGCGTTACAAGCGTGGGCGAAACCTGTGATTCGAATCCAGGCAGGTAAGGGCGAAATCTTGGGCAAGATTCCACACGCCTAATAATAATCTATCAATTGGTCATTTTCAATCTACGACTGTTTGTGGGACAACGCTGTGTGCAATTGGCTGCCGCGTTTCATCCACAAATATACAGTCAATTCACTTTACAGTGTATTCTGTGAAGTGCTTTGAGACATCTAGAAGACATGAAAAGTGCTGTAACAAATGCAAGGATTATTATTATTAAATGCTGTCTTTCTTTCATGCTGGAAAATATTATACTTTTAAGCATTTGTTTAGCAACTTTACTATACCCAATTATAGCCACCAAGATGATAGAACCAAATAATTTCCACCCCACAACTGTCAAAGGAAATTCTCACATGATTTGGACTCCTGTGGTAAAATGATTTTTTCACCTGTAACTTTATTACTGAAGAAGTCCAAATCACATGAGAATTTTATTTCGAAAGTAATGGGGGAGGAAACAAATCATTTGGTTATATCATCTGTAATTGGGTGTACTGTAATTATTATAAGTAATTGGGTATAACTTCACCATATGCCAATTTTATACCACACTAGACATTCAAATGCAGTTTTACATTTTAAACTTCTTTAGCTTCTGACATATACATCAAGTGTATGTTCATCTATGTCAGTGAGTGCTTTTGCAATTTGGAGCGATATAATATATATTTATTGTGGAGTCCTGCAACTCACAAGCGAGAGACCTGGGTTCTATTCTTGGCAAAGAGAAACACTGGGCAAGGTTATTTACTCCACATGCTCTGTTTACCCAGCAGTAGGTAGGAAGCCGGTTGTTATCGATTGGCGTATCGTTTTTCCAGGTACAGTATAATAATTTGTTCAAAAAAATAATAATTTGGTCACTCAATCCACAACTACGTTGCCACGTTTCACTTACAAAAAAAGTCAAATCACTTTACAGAATATTCTATGAGGCACTTTGAGACGTCTCGACTATGTGATATGGTGCTATATTATTGATAAGGTACAAGCATTATTAATATTATTTATATTGTACCATTCACAGTAGTAGGAGTACTAAAGTCCTTTGATAAGATGACAGTAACAAGAGATCTGGCTGGGAAAATGTGCAAAACCAGATGGGTCAAGTTAACCCATACCGGGCTTTCATTATGGTCTGTCGGGAAATGCCATTAAGCTGCCATAACCATAATTTAATACACTACAAACCTAATTCTCTATGGTCTATTCACCACAGTAATTGTACTGTTTTTAATCCATTAGCTAAGCACTGGAACAACAACAAAATTACATTTATAGAATGCCTTTCAAGTCGGGAGAACGTCTCAAGAACAACAAATTACACTTACATAGGTGCTGAATAGTCAGCTCGGGACCCGAGCAAGGGAGAGGGGCAGGGTAAGGGGGAGTGATGGGAGAGTTCGGAGGGGAGGGAGTAGGGAGAGCAGCAGATATAGAGTATTTACGAACATCATGGGAGATCAAACAAAAAACATGAAAGAAAAAAAATGGAGAAAATGGAAAAGCAGAAATTTTGAGAAGAACCAGATGCAGAAGAGAAATAAAAAGACCACAAAAAATGATAGAGCAAGATTGAAAAAAAAGGAAAAGCTAAAAGAGGGAAGATGTTACAATTTGCTTTAATGGCGTAACAACAACAAAATTGCATTTATAGAGCGACTTTCACGTCGGAAGGACATACCAAGGCGCTGAACAGTCAGGGATCAGGACTTGAGCGCAGGGGAGGGGCAGGGTAGGGGGGAGGGGGAGAGGTGGGAGGGCGACAGAAGGCACGATCGAACAGGAGGGTCTTTAGGAGGAAAAGGAGGAAGCAAGGCGAAGGGACTGTGGAATGGAGTTCCAGAGTGTGGCAATTGAATATGGTGGTGCAAATATAAAAGGATTCTAGGAAGAGTGACTTGCAGATTTGAAAGAGAGCGTGAAATAGGTTGATTTGAAAGAGGGTGACTTGTAAAGTTTGAATTAAAGGACTGAGTGAATCTACATTGCGTTTTGTGGATTAAATAAGATTACACCTTCAGTGGTATTTGCTGCATCACAAATTCAAGCTTGGGTTCAAAAATGTTTAATTGTTATAGGAATCAACATACAGTATTGACTGTTCCAAAATAAACTTTCTCGATACTGTACAACAAGATTATTGTGTCCATTTTCATGCTAATATGGTAGCTACAATCTGGAGGATAAAGTTAACCAAACCTCAGTGTATGAATGCGGCAGACTTACCAAGTTCCAGTGCAGCTATCAGTCCCAGAGCAACGAGAGCTTCATTCTGCATGATAACATGTTCACTCGTTGCCATAGTGACCAAATGCTTCACACCACCACTTTGAACAATGGTCTTAACAACATCCTGGCAAGGTTGGGAAAGAAACAAACAATTAGTGTATAGTGGGGAAGGGAGCAAAGAGATAATTCACAAATTAATCCATCAAAGCAAATTAAAGTGTGTCCCAGCCCACATCCATCTGAAGTTCTGCCCAAATATTAAAGCATCTTGTTTAATTGCAAGCCCAATTTGCAAAATTAAGCCTGAAATCAGTCTGCCTGACACATCCATCTATCACCATGATTCACTTTTTATGATTCTCACATTTTAGACCCATGGTTAGCTCAATAAACATTATGCAAATGCATTTTATGAATATAAAGTAGTTCTCAAGACATTCTCTAAATATAAATCACTGGCTATTTAATTACATCACATTATGAAAATTGGGCGAGCAACATTTTTTTCCCCTGCACAATATCATTGGGCCTGCTAAACCTATTCCAACAACAACCATCTTTGATTTATATAGCGCCCTCCATGCCGGACGGCGTCTCAGAGCGCTTAGGGTTCCAAGGTACAGTCATCATGTAAACTCACTACACAAAGTATTTTATGCTCTGACCAATGATGAAAAATGGTATCGTAATTTTTGATTTCACTCTTTGATTTCAATATCCTCACTCTTATTTTCAAATCTCTCCATTCCTCTGCACCCACCTACCTCTCTGATCTCCTCTCTCCTCACAACAGCACCCATTGACTTTATTCTACTGGGTCTAGCATTCTCCTTGTCCCCCAAATCTTCCGTTCCCACCATCGGCGGCCATGCCTTCAGCCACTACGCCCTGAGGATCTGGAACTCCCTTCCTATACTCCCTTCGCCTCGCCCCCTCTCTTCCTAATTTCAGGTCTCGGTTAAAGACCTTTCTTTTCGACCAGGCTATCGGTCACCTTTTCCCCCCACACTGGGTTAGCTCCGGGATCCGTTATGGGGAAGCACTCTGAGACGCCGTCCAGCGTGAAGAGCGCTATATAAATCCAAATTGTTGTTGTCGATGCAGACATGTTCCGGATAAAAACCTCCCCACCTTCACTGTGCCTCCACAGCACACTCATAAACTACAACAGGAGCCCTGAAAATGTTTTAAACAACAACAACCATAAAATTACACTTGTATAGTGCTTTCATGTCAGTAGGACGACCCAAGGTGCTGGAAGTCATTGTTTCAGACCCGAGCTGGGGTCGGAGACAGGGAGGGTGGAGGGAAAGGGGGATATTAAACTTGCCTGAAGGTAACTGTTACACAGTAATTAAGCCAATCACCACTCTTCTCAGCCACTCTGCCTCCCTCCCTCCCGCCCCAGCTTCACATCCAGCTGTGATGGTTTTACACATCATCCTGACATCACAGGTGTTTTATATAAGTAAATGGTTCCTGTTGTTAATCTATTGTTTCATACTACATAAGGCAACCATATTACAATATAATAATCTGGGTGAAAAAATGGCCAACTTCCACGTTACTTTGTCAGTTTGCTCCTGCAATTGGTTCCTTTGGATAACCAAATAGAATATAGGAAGTACAGAGGAGAAGTGAAAAGGGAAATAAGAGGCGCAAACGGATTGTACGAGAAACGATTAGCAGGAAACATAAAAGGGAACCAACCCTAAGGTATTTTATAAGCATATAAAGAGTAAAAGGTTAGTCCAAGGTAGGGTAGGTCCAATTAGGGACCAAAGTGTTGAGTTAGAGGGCATGGCTGATGTACTGAATGAGTACTTTGCATCTGTCTTCACAAAAGAAGATGATGCAGCCAATGCCACAATACCAGAGGAGAGGGTATAGGAAATGGATAGGATAAGTATAAACAGAGAGGAAGTACTAAAAAGGTTGACGGTGCTCAAGGTAGATAAGTCGACTGGTCCAGATGGGATGCATCCTAGGTTACTAAGGGAAGTACGGGAGCAAATAGCAGAGGCTCTGGCCACAATCTTTCAATCTTCCTCGGACACAGGGGTGGTGCCAGATGACTAGAAGGTTGCTAACGTTATTCCCCAGTACAAAAAGGGGCAAAAGGACAAACCTGGGAAGTACTGGCCAGTCAGTCTAACATCAGTAGTGGGGAAATTTCTAGAGACTATAATCAGGGACAAGATAGATCTTCACTTAGAAGGATATAAAGTTAGGAAAAATAGTAAATAGTGAGGAGGATAGTAGCCATCTGCCAAAAGATATAAACCGAATGGTAAAATGGGCAGACATGGCAGATGAAATTTAATGTAGAGAAATGTGAGGTGATGCATTTTGAGAGGAGAAATGAGGGGAGGTAACGTAGGCTAGATAGTACAATTTTAAGGGGTGTGAAGGAACAGAGAGACCTGGGGGTTTGTGTAGGTAATTCTTTGAAGGTGGCAGGACAGGTAGACAGAGTTGTTAAAAAAACACATACGGGATACTAGGCTTTATAAATAGGGGCATAGAGTACAAAAGTCAGGAGGTTCTGACTAAACTCTATAAAAACTTTGGTTAAGCCTCAGCTGGAGTACTGTGTTCAATTCTGGTCACTACATTTTAGGAAGGATGTTAAGGCATTGGAAAGGGTGCAGAGAAGATTCACCAGGATGGCACCGGTATTGAGGGACTTCAGCTATGAAGAAAGGCTAGAGAGGCTAGGTTTATTCTCATTGGAACAGAGAAGGTTACGAGGAGACCTGATAGAGGTTTTTAAGATCATGAGGTGGTTTGACAGAGCAAACAAGAAAAACTGTTTCCACTGGTGGTTGTATCAGTGACTCTTGGACACAGATTTAAAATAGTTTCAAAAAGAAGCAGAGGGGAGGTGAGGAGAAATTGTTTCATTCAGCGAGTTGTTCGAATCTGGAATGCATTGCCTGAAAAGGTGGTGGAGGCCGATTCGATAACAACTTTTAAAAGAGAGGTAGACATTTATTTGGGGAGGACGGGTTTGGACGGTTATTGGGAGAGCTGGGGAGTGGGATTAAATTGCTCTTTTTAAAGAACCGGTGCAGACTCGATGGGCTGAATGGCCGCCTTTTGTGCCGTAAGATTCTATGATTCTATGAAAGTGGGCCAGTGGGATTGAGTTGGATTGTTCTTTTCAGAGCCGGCGGAGACACGATGGGCCGAATGACCTCCTTCTGTGCTGTACGATCTGATTTGTGTAGTGACATTATTGCCACTTCCTCTACATAGTACAGAACTGATGCCAGCAGTGACCCGATAACCTGGATATTGCACCTGAATATTGCACCTGGAAATTGTGGGAAGACAGCTAATCAAGACCGGAAGCTCAAGTGTTCACATTACGCCCGCACTATAATAATAATCCTTGCATTTGATGTAGCATGTTTCACCTCTTCTAGGCATCGCAAAGAGTTTGACAGAATATACTGTAAAGTGAATTGATTCTATATTTGTGAGCAAAACACGGCAGCCAATTGTGCACAGCAGTGTCCCACAAACAGTCATTGATTGAAATAGCCAATTTTTTTTAGAGGGATTATTATAAGGTGTTGTGGAGTAAGGAAACTTGCCTAAGGTTTCACCCTGCCTGGAATTGAACCTACGTGCAAAGCAAGTGAACTACAGGACTCGCTATAAGCCCGAGAAGCCCTTTAAAGTTAAAAACACAAGAATTCCTAAATTTAGTTCGGGGAGACACACCTTTGATTTACTGTGTCTGATAAGTGCTGACAGCAGTCGGTTTGATTCACCCATTACACCTGCATGATCCTTCGCATCACACCATTCCACCAGGCGCTCTACCAGCTTAACGTTCTTTCCTAGCTTTTCAGCAGCTTCAGCTTGCGAGAAAAAAAAAGATAAAAGATCAACACACTGAATACAAGCAGAAAAAGTAATTATTCTATAGTGAATATATATATATATATACACACACACACAGTATAACCAGTACATCAAAACAAAAGTCCCCATCCGATTAACCGGATGTTATCCAGCACAATCACGGTGGTGCATTTAATGAATCAATTGTCGCACGAGAGTACCATACAGGTATTTTGGCTTGCTGCAAGTAGAGCCTTAAAGTCGCGCTGCTGATTTTTCCTTCGCATCGGTATTTCGGCTAGCCACTAGTAGAACCTTAAAGTCGCGCTGCTGTTTTTCCCTAGCGTGGGGTCCACCATTGCAGGTTAACGATAGAATTTTTAGGTGAATAACAAAGGTCTGTTATTATCTGTTATTATTTAGTCTATTATTAATATGGTATGTGTTAAAATAAGTTAAATTTCTTTTGTGTTGGGTTTTCGGCGTTGGATTCGACTGAATATCCAGCATGCTGTTTAACCAGCATTCGCCAGGATAAACCCACAGGTGCAGGATAAACAGGCTTTTATTGTAGAATGAATTTAGGCTTTTTCTGACATCAACAGGTGAATACCATCTGGTCATTTATACAATTCAATAGTCCAGTTTACGTCCTGTTTCCGTACACAGGAGATAAACATTAATAATAATAATCCTTGCATTTGAAATAGCGCCTTTTCACATCTTTTAATTGTCTCAAAGCGCTTCACAGAATAAGCTGTATCTGTTCCATTGATTTTCAATGGCCTCCAGACTGTACATTCCAAAAGACATAACTTTTTCTTTCACTTAAATTATTTGACATTTTACTCCAAGATCTGAAGTCAGTCAAGCATACTGACCAGACGAATATCTCCCCCCTTAAAAGGAAATGGCTCATTATTTCTACACAACGTTAGAATAAAGTACTTATTGAATGAGAAATCTTGGATCCAACCAATAAACAACCTGGACTCTACAAAGCACTGCCACATCAAGAGGCTTTTCAAAACAAATATTTGAACTACTTTTTCCTTTCAAAACATGATTGGACCAGTAATTCAATTGTGATACCTTGGGCGTCAATTAACATGCGTAATGTTCCAAGCAATTTGAACTGGACGGGTGGCATCTCAGACTTGAGGAACTTCAGCACTTCATCTGCCACTCCTGCTGATAGCATCCTAGCCTTGTTTAAGACTGGGGGCAAAAAAAAAATACAATTGCATGAGATTTTTCTGTCTTAATCTAGATGCCTGAATAAAACATAATAACATAATCTCTGCTATCCTTCCAATCCCCAGTCCACTCCCATATGCAAGTAAATTTCTTTACTGCTTTATCTGGTATGCAAGTATTAATAATAATAATAATCCTTGCATTTGATATAGCGCTTTTCACATCTTGTAGACATCTCAAAGTGCTTTACAGAATATACTGTAAAGTGAATTGACTATGCTTGTGGGTGAAACATAGGAGCCAATTGTGCGCAGCAGTGTCCCATAAACAATCATGGATTGAAATGACCAATTCATTAATTTTCTTCAAGGGATTATTATCAGGTGTGTAGAGTAAATTTATAATCAAGCGTGATAAAATGACCAACTTCCCTATTGCAAGGTGAAGTGACATCAGTGACACTTCCCGTACATAGCATAGCAGTGTGCAAAAGGTGACATCAGCGGCAACTTGACTGTTCTTTTTTTACAGCAATAGTTGCAGCCAATTTGAACACAAATAGCTAGGCACAGCATCTGATAATTCAGCAATGTTGCCATTCTTCATTTGTGAGCCCAGATCTCGATTGTCAGCAAACTATTTGACTGTAGGGACACCAAAACAAACCCATCCTAAACTTGTTCAATGAGCATAAATACATCTTACACTACTGGTTGGTAGCACTTTGACCTATCAGCCTTTATTAGTATACTTTTATTTCTCTTGCAAATAAGTTACTGACTTTCCCCCTACCGCTACTCTCCACAGCTTCTTATTTAAAGAATACCAGATGTTTGAAAATATGCGACTTCATATACAGGTATCCCTCCCCAACCACGGGGGATACGTTCTTGTAAACCTTCGCGATTGGAAAAATCTCGGTTGGAAAATGCAGGGTCCTATTGGAAACACGGGGATATGGGGAGTAAATTCGCTTTTGGTAAAACTAAACACAAAAAAAACACACATACAGTTAAAACATACATGGGGATAGGGGGAGTAAGTTTGGGCATATTGGCTGTCAGAATCTGCAGCAATCCGCTAGAGAGAGAGATACAAGGAGGGTTGGGGGGTGGGGGGTGGGGGACACACGGAGGGCTCTGACTGATTGATCAATACAGACAGACACAGAGAGAGGAGGAGGGGGGAAGAGAAGGTGAAATAGAGAGAAGGTGAGAGAGAAGGGGGATGGGAGAGGGGGGTGGGGGGAAAAGAAGGTGAGTCAGAGAGAGAAGGTGAGA